>JAYDZG010214572.1:0-16195 GCA_034509265.1 Microcambeva bendego
ATCTTTAGATTTTATATTTTATCTTTTTGTAACTTTGTGTTTTTGTACCTGCTGCTGGATGCCAAGAATTTCCCCTCAGGGATCAATAAAGTATCTATCTATCTATCTATCTATCAGTTTAGTTTAGTATATCTGTAGATTTCTGAGTTCATTATATTGCTGCTACCATGTGTGACATCATAAGTGAAAACTAATGAACCCATCAGAAGTAGCTATGCAAGCTCAAGCCCTGACACCTTCACTGTGTTGAGCTTATATGTTTGGGATCATGAGCAGATCCTTTTTTCCCAAACTTTAGTATTTTATCACATTTGTAAAGGTTCATCTTTGTCTTATCAGTCCAAAACCCTTCACTCCTGCCTTCTGTGGGTTGTTGCTGATGTCACTGACAAATGTTTTCACAGCACACTTACTGTTTCTCTTGTAAATACTCTTTGTTTCCCTTGGCCTACCTGTTGGACATCTGTACACCAGTGACATCTTTCTTCTTCGGGACATTCCAAAAGGCTGTACTAGCTATGGTCAATATTTGTCCAATGGTTATTAACGCTATTTTTTGTCTGAAAAAATCAATGTAAAAGCACACACCTGGGCAACAAAACATGACTGACAGTCACATGTTCTAATACTTTTGTCAACCAGCAAGAGGGAGAGGGCAATGGGTGGGTGGTTTGGGTGAGAATCAGAGAAGGCAAGAGAGAGAGAGAGAGTCTGAGAGTTCAGCTCAGTTCCATGTGGAACATTGATTTCTCGAGCTTGACATACAGGTGGTTCTCCAAGAGCAGCAGGATTACCCACCTGACATCTCCAACATGTTCTTCAAGTGTACAACTATAAATAAGTATGTTGTCTAAGTAGATCTTGACACACCAGTCCAGGGCACACTATCAGGTTCGTTCATCAGGCCAAAGGGCATCATCCGCTACTCGTAATGCCCGGAAGGGGTGATGAAGGTTGTTTCCCATTCATCCCCCTGCCTAACGCAGATTAAATTGTAGGCACTGTGCAAGTCCAGCTTAGTGAAAATCAAAGCTTGCTGAAGTGCTTTAAATGCCGTCTGCATCAGAGGAATGGGGAACTGGTCCTTGACAGTGATTGTGTTGAGACCCTGGTAATCTATGCAAGGTCGGACCCCCCCCCCATCTTTTTTCCACAAAAAACGAACCCTGCCCCTTTTGGCGATGAAGATGGATGTATGAACCAAGACTCAAGGGCCTCTCAAATGTTTTCCTTCATGTTTTCCTTTTTCTTACCCTTTCTGAGGTTTTGATGCTTCCGAGACCGCCCCTGCCTGTTCCAAGCAGGTCCCCAAGCAGGTCCTCAAGCGACTACCGACTGTGTCACCCTATCCCCCCGTGGGGGGATCGCAAGGATGGGTTGTGGGCAGTCTATGGGTTCCATAGGTAACCTCAAGGACAAAGCAAGGGAGGAGTCTACAAAGTTACTCACAGCCCCAGAGTTTACAAAGGCCTTTAACTCTGCCCATTGTCTGGGATTCCATGACATAGTAACAGATAGCAAGAGGCCAGAAATGGGAGAGGAGGTACAGCAAGGAGCGGGTGGGGCCTGAGCTAGGTAACCAGGTACCACCCAGCTGCATGTGCTCTGATGGCTCCTGTGGAGGTAGCGATAACTCCAAGGAACCCCACCAGGTGTGTCCCGCCGCAGGGGTACGGGTATTCTGCATTTGTTCATGGGCCAACTGGTTTAGACGGTTGTCTAAATGTATGCACACTTCATAGAGGGAAGGTCATGAGTGTCCAGCTCAAATTGTTCCTTCTATGCACTTTCTGCCGCCAAAGTGCAAAATTCAATAGTGTAGTCCACTACCAAGCGGCCTCCCTGTATGAGCTCCAGCAGGCGGGGTCCCATCTGTTTCCCCCCCAAGTGGATGCAAGAATGTTTGCTGCAATGTCTCAGTAAATGCCTGACTGTTTAAACATTCTGGGGAGCCCATGGCTTGCCCTGTGAGGAGGGACACCTCGGTAGGGAATCGGGATGGTTGCTGCTCAAACACTATGGAGCACTGCATCAAGAATCCTCGGCATTTTTCTGGTCCTGCAGCATATTACTCTGGAGTAGCCACTTCGGAGTCCTCCCAGTGTGGGGAATACGTGGGTTCCTGGGGAGACTGTTGTTCAGCAGCAGCGGCTGTTACCTGGGCTTGGGTCTGAACTAGCAGCCTACACTGCTGCATAATTTCCTGCATCTGCTGCTCATGTTGGCAAATAGCAGCTCTCTGATGATGCAGGGCCTCCCTAAGGGACCCTAACTTTGCTGGGTCCATGCGTTGGTCGCACCGTTCTGTTACAGTGGGGGGTGTATAGAAAGTTTGTATTATGCGCTACAGACCCCAGTGGAAGTATGTGTATGAATGTTAAATGAAATATGATAAATATATGTATATATCTGATTTAATATAGAGGGAACAAGAGAGATGGAGAACCAAAAAGAAAGCCAAAAAATGGAGAATGCGATTACAATAACTGGGCAGCGTAGAAAAGAATTATGCGCTATGTATGCGCTATGTATGCGCTAATGAACCTCGGGAAGGGCAAACAAAGGGTACGCCAAGTAAAGAAAGCTTAAAAATCTTGCTAAATAAAACAAAACTAACTCATCAAAACTAAACTTCAAAACTTTCCCAGTAAAGTTACTAAAATCTAAACAAACCTTTCAAGCTCAACTCACCCCGTTTAAATTTATTATTTTCTTTATATTAATAGAGTAGATATTACCTTAACTTCAGGTACTCTGTCCCTTCCTCTTATTCTAGTTTATTATTACTATCCAGATAGGAGAGGGATATTGAATCAACATTAATTCACCGTTAATTCAGTTGAATTAGCATTGATTAAACATCCATTTGTGTCCTTTGTAATCTGGGTACCTTTAACCCTTTTTTCTTTTCTTTGCTGTCTAATATCTTCTCTCTTAAATTACTTATTTGTTTAGGCTTTCTCTTTTCTGTTTTTCTGCGGACAACTCGCATTGCTGTTCGCATTGCCCTGACGGTGCCACGCTGGCCTGCTCCCAGGTTTAAATAGGCCACGGCACAGCTTAGCCCAGTATGGGCTGATTGCCGCTGAGATTTCTGGGGATTGGAGTTTTGATGCTCCAATCACACAGCTCGTCTCCTGAGCTGGCCAGGCCCCCTGCTGGTGGCCGACCCCGCTCACGGCAACTTAACGTTTTCTTCACTGTCCTTCCACTTTTTTAATCTTCCAGTCTGCTTGATGCTTTCCAATTTATCAAATAAGAAGCTACTCACTGCATCAGTTTGGGTTAAATAACGTTGTCAGTTGAAACATAAATCACACATGCAGTTATTATCTAATGGGAGCTTTTTCCTATTTGCTTAGTTAAATCCCTAGTTAAACTAAATTATACAAATACAATTCTGGAATAGCAACATTTTACTTGTTACATAGTGATTTGTCATTTTTATGGGTATTTCACTGAAATCAATGAAAAAATATTTATTTTTTAATCTTATTTACTATAACAAAAAGGCACCTAGCTAGCACAACATTTATTAAAATTTCAGCTATTATGCCTCGAATAAAAATGTGAAATCTAGGTCACAAAGAGCAAAGTCAGAATCCAATGTATTAAAGGCCTCACGTTCAATTCTGTCTATAATGAATATGGCCTCATGGGTTTTGGGATACTCAGAAAATCTTTTGCTTCATCTATCACTACATCTACAGAGGAAAGTTAGCATTTTACTATTTAAAATTAATATGAATGAGAATCCTTTAAGCTGGATTCATTGGATTGTAATCTACATTATGTATTTGGCATGGTGTTTACTCCTTCCTGACACAACCCTACCTATTTATCTGGACACTGGACCATCACTACAATGCACTGGTTTGTGCATCCTAGGGGCATGGGTGGTGCCCAGCTGATGTGCTAGTGGAAAATACCGCTGCTCAACCTGGGCACTTTACTATGCAATATACATACAAACTATCAATTTGTTTAGGCTTAAGCCCACTGTATTTTGACTTAAAGTTAAAACATGTACTATGGTCAGGTGAGCACACTTTTCAAATTCTTATTTTTTAAAGAACTACATGCTACAACAACTTCCACCACTAGGTGGAAGTGTAGGTTGATAAGCAATAGTTCAAAACAAATCCCAGGGACTACCAAACTCAGAAGACTTCGATGAAAAATAAGACAAAGAACAAAATATGCACCTAAGAAAGCAAAGAACGGGTGAAACCACCTGTAGGCCACCATCATTGGAGTTCCTTTGTGGTCTGGCCATTTAAAAACAATGTTGACCATGTAAAAAATAAAATAAGCTTGTTTGAAATTATTCCCAGCATTTGCCATAAAACAGAAAATGTTGCTCTGGTGCATCCTGTTTACACTGATCATCCTTTAGTTGATTTGACAACTTGGTTGGAGTCCATCTGTGTTAAATAATGTTGATTTGACATGATTTGAAAAAAACACACCTCTGTCTATATAAGGTTCAATTGTTGACAGTGCATGTCAGAAGACAAACCAAGCCATGAAGTCCAATGCTTTGTATGTAGATCTCTGAAAGTATTGTATTGTGGCACAGATCTGGGGAAGGGTACCATCATTCGTAAATAAAAGAAGTTTTGAGCCACCAGGAACTAGAGCTGACTGCCCGGTCAATGAGTGATCAAAACAGAAGGGCCTTAGTCATGGAGGTGACCAAGAACCCAAGAGTCACTCCGACAGAGCTTTAGCATTGCTTTGTGGAGAGAGGAGAACGTTGCAGAGGAACAACCATTTGTGCTGCACTCCACCAATCAGGCCTGTGTGGTGGAGACACCAGATAGAAGCCACTCCTCAGTAAAAGGCAAAAGATAGCCCACTTAGAGACAATCTCAGACAATCAGAAACAAAATTCTCTAGTCAGATGAAATAAAAATTGAGCATCATGTCAACAAGCCAGTATATTCCTACAGTGAGGCATGGTGGTGGGGGTCGTATTTCGGCAGTAGGAACTGGAAGTCTAGTCGGGTCAAGGAAAAGATGAGCAATTTACAAAGACATTCTTGAAACCTACTCCAAAGTACTCTGGATCTCAAACTAGGGTTTACCTCTTAACAGGACAACGATCCTAACAGCCAAGATAACAAAGAAGATTTTTTTATATTTTTATTTTTACTAAACTTGCATTCCAAACAATCTTTTTTTCACTTTGTCATAGTGGGGTATGGTGTGTCATTTTTGAATAAAAATGAATGTAATCAATTTTGGAATAAGGCTGTCACATAACCAAATGTTGGAAAACTGAAGCGCTGTGAATATTATCCGGATGCATTGTATATTGACTCTAGACCCAGAGTAGTCTGCCTACCAACCAGTCAGGCCCTGCAAACCACACTTTTTCGAGGCAGAGAACCAGCCTATGCAAGTACTGTGGTAGGGCACTTTATACAATGTGGTTGTAAATTACTCGCTCTTTAGATCTAAATTAAATACAAATAAATTGCAGGCTCTGTCCTAGCAAGGAATATCTGTGGTGGGCTGTACTTCCATACATTGTTCAGCAAATGCCATTTCTACATCGCTACAATGACTGGGCTGTCAACCTTCTTCCATGCACTACACACTACTCTATGTCCTCCTCCCTTGAGCAGAGGGTGAAGGATTGACAAGTGTTAATCTTCAGCTTCATTCTTACTTCCCTCTTGCCAGCAGGGGCAGAATTGTTTGTTAGGAAAGCATGTAGGGCAGATTAACACACTAAAACATACTTATTCCAAAACTGATTACATTCATTTTTCAAAGGGCAGTTTTAGTAGCTAGAACTGGCATGAATGTGTGTCTTTGGATTTGTGGGAAGAAACCAAAGAAAATGTAGGTGTATACATGAAGAGCAAACAAACTCCACACAGTAAGGTTCTCTTTCATAGTTCAGGTGTAAATTAAGAAAAGTGTTTACTTAACATTTGCTTTCCCAAAAAGTGAAAAAATAAACAACATTTCAGTTCATTGTCATGTTTTACCACTTGCTTTAACTTTGCAAGGTTAGTGGTGGCCCAATTAACCAGAAACCACTAGGCACCATGCAGAAACCTCACAGGGAAAGAATCCAGTGTAGGACCCAATGTAACTCAACACATTGCCAGTCATGTCTGTATGCAAACACCCCACAAACCTTTAGAACCACTGGAGATTTACAACCTGGATCCAAGCAGTAGTGGGTAAGCTTTACTGACTGCTGCACCACCTCAGTACTCAAGAGGAAATCATGTTCTAGAACGCTTCATGTTCAACTAATTTAAGTAAAAATTTTGACAGCAAAATGGGACTTGATATCAGCCAACTATAAACATCTTTACACACATAACTCAAAAAAACAACTAAAGTTTATACCAAAATATGGCACTGTACCAACTTGTTTTTTAACACAAAAACATATTGTTTTACCAACTTGATATCTTCAGAAATCTACAACATTGCCAAAGTGTTGTTTTTCAAGACATTTAAAGACATAATTAGACTTTCTATTCTGCCTCGATCTATTCTTGTTGATCACTTCAAACAATTGTTTAGTGCAAGTGTTTCAAGAAGGCTAGTGCGAATGTTACTCCAAGCATGGCTTCATGAGGGCATCCACTGTCTGGAACTGGTACAGTTGTACAGTTCCCTTGCCATACCTTTGTCAGTAGGCATTGTGAATTGCAGCATTGTCCTGTTAACTCATTACCTTACAAAGGAGGGCCCTCAGTCATGAGCTATGCTTGTTGCAACATCTCCATATAGCTGGCTGCAGTTTGACGCCCCTGCACAACCTGAAGCTCCCTTGTTCCATAGAATGATAAAGCACCCCAAATCACAAGGATGCAACACACAACCATGTAGAACATAGTAGAACATATGTAGCCATGTAGAACATATCTCATGTGTGATCTCCTTGTCATGCCAGCAGAGAAGTCAAGTAACGAAGTACAAATACTTTGCTAACTTACTTAAGTAGATTTTTTGGTTATCTATACATTACTGGAGTAATTATTTTTCAGCTTACTTTTTACTTCTACTCCTTTCATTTTCACGCAATTATCGGTACTTTCTACTCCTTACATTAAAAAATAGCCATAACCTATTTAATTTTGGCTTGTTTTCATTACGGCTTGTCGATAAATCGCGTCATCCAGAGTTAATTTGATTGTGGTTGGATGATAAGTGAAAATCGTTTACCATTCCGACACCCTATTGGTTTGTATGCTATCCGTCGCACCTGCACATGTGACGTCACACTCCAGCAAAGACAGAGCAGGTTGATGTAGCCTGTATGAAGATTTCTATGACAGAGACTCAAAAGAACCCAAGCCAAATTCTTTCAACTAAGCACCAGCAAGGACGTTGGTAGCCAGGAAGACCACCCAACCCTTGTTTTGCACTATTTTTCTTTTGCTTGAGTTCGCATTCATGCTGTCATCAGGTGTAGTGAAAAAGCCGATCGGTACGTCCCAAATCACACACCGAAACACCGCGGACAGTTCAATATATTCACTGCACACTCGCCCATCCCGCCTTTTGTTCGGTAATAAAGTGATTTAGGATGGAACCGAGATACGGACCGCAAAATGAAAACGGAGCATAATAACAGAGATCCGACAGAAAACACTAAAAAAGCTTTAGATTATTAACTACAAAAAAGTTCAAACGCATCATGTGTTATTGATACATACTTTTCTTCATTATAACCACTTTTCGGAAGAAACGCAACTTTTTTGCCTCCTTTAAACATAAAAGCTTTATGTTGTGAATGAACTGTAGCTTAAACTTTTAGTTCTAAAAGCTGCATATAATAAAGGGGATGTTTAGGTGCTTATTTCCTATTATTATTGCCTGTTTTAGGTCACCAGTAAACATTTTAAAAAGTCATGTGAATTGATTTTTTATGTATTTGTTTTTGCCATTTGTAAATGCACTCTTTGAACTGTGCTGTATGCAAGGAATAAAAATGTGCAAAATCACATATACACGTACATGGTTCTTTTATATATTTGCAATGTACAAAAATGCATTAATTTTCAATGGGCATATACTGTATGTGGCTGAAACAGTTAGTCTAGTGCCCTAACACACACCCCTCACACACACACACACACACAAACACACAAACATTACTTTTACTTTTCTACTTTAAGTAGTTTTGAAACCAGTACTTTTAAACTTTTACTTGAGTACACAGTTTGAATTGATGCTTGAGTTGGTATTTTTAAACCCTAGTATCTATACTTCTACCCTAGTAATGAATACTTCTGCATGCCAGTAACATTGGAAGCAATCAGGACCGTCAAGGTAAAAAAGGTTGTCATCAGAGAAAAACTTTCAATGTCCGATGTATATCCAAATGACAATTTTTTAGTGTCAAAGGCTATGTTTTTGGTTTCTGAAGACCTTACCAAGTTTTTTTTCCTCTTGATTACTTATTCCTGTAATTATATTAATTCTACAAAATGTATTTACAACAATTTTAATTATAAAACAAAAAAAACATGATTCAAATTTTGTCAAATAAAGAACAAGGTATTCGGTGTTAAGAAATGGAAAGGTGAAATTCCTCAGGCAGGTTTAAAGACAGCAGTCAGCACAGGAGGCAAGTCTCATCCTGTCTGAATTCCAGAACAATTTGTCCTTTTTCAGCAAGTCATAAAACATTACTGTGTTCAATATTCAATATAAAAAGTATCTGTGAATATTGTGGCAACACTTAGGGCAAGGCCCTCGATGTTTTAGTGTATCTGTGCCCCTACATGCAGAGCAATATATACAGTGAATTTAAAAAGTACATTTTGGAAATAAAAACTGAAAATTGGCATGTGCATATGTATTCACCCCCTTTGCTATGAAGCCCTTAAAAAGTTCTGGTGAGACCGATTACATTCACTTTTCACATAGTGAAATGAAGTCTACAAGTGTCACATGATCTGTCAGTATATACAGACCTTCTCCTAAAGGCCCCAGAAGCTGCAACACAATTAAGCAAGATGCACCACTAACCAAACAACACCACGAAGACAATGGAAATCTCCAAAAAAAAGTCAGGGACAAAGTTGTAGAAAAAGTCAGGGTTGGGTTATAAAAAATATCCAAATCTCTGATGATCCATCGGAGCACCATCAAATCCGTTATCAACAAACGCAAAGAAAATGGTACCACAACAAACCTGCCAAGAGAGGGCCACACACCAAAACTCTCAGACCGGGTAAGGAGGGCAATAATCAGAGAGACAGCATAGTTCCTTAGCATAGGCTGGAGTATCTGTCGATATGACCACAATGAGCTGTACACTCCATAGAGCTGGGCCAGAAAAAAGCCTTTACTTACAGACAAATTAGGAAGACTCATTTTGTGTTTGCCAAAGGCATTTGGGAGACTCCCAAAATGTATGGAGGAAGGTGCTCTGGTTTGGACAAAAATTTAACTTTTGTGCCACCAAGGAAAATGCTATGTCTGGCACAAAACCAACACATCTCATCACCCCCAAAACACCATCCCCAGAGTGACGAGGTGGCAGCATCATGCTGTGGGGATGTTTATAAGCAGCAGGGAATGGAAAACTGTTCTGAGTCGAGGGGAAGATGGATGGTGCTAAATACATGGATATTTTTGAGCAAAATCTGTTTTGGTCTGTCAGTGATTTGAGACTGGGATGGAGGTTCATTTCCAACAGGACAGTGACTTAAAGCATAGTGCTAAAGCAACACTCAAGTGGTTAAAGGGGAAACGTGTAAATCTATTGGAATGGCCTAGTCAAAGCCCATTCCCTTAGTCCAATTGAGAATCTGTGGTCAGACTTGAAGATTGCTTGAAGATTCACCAGCAAATATCATCTAACTTGAAGGAACTGGAGTAGTTTCGCCTTGATCAATGGGCAAGAATCCCAGGGGCAATATGCAGCAAGCTCATAGAGACTTATCCAAAGCAACTTGCAGCTGTAACGGCCGCAAAAGGTGGCTCCACAAAGTAATGACTTTAGGGGAATTAATAGTTATGGACACTGAAGTTTTCTTTTAATTTGTCCAATTTGTTGTCTGCTTCACAATAAAGAAATATCTAATGTTCAACATTGTAGGCATGTTGTAAATTAAATGATGCAAACCCACAAACAATCCACTTTCCTCCAGATTGTGAGGTAAAAAAACACGAAAAATGTTAAGGGGGGGGGAATACTTTTGCAAGGCACTGTATATGATAAGCGCCAAAGAAAACTCAATCTTCTTTATTGGTAAATTAAATCAATACTCAATCTAGCACATTGTGTTCACCAGCTGTCCACCTTCTGTCTGACATATTTAAGAAAGTACATAATTAACCAGCCGAAAAAAGTCATTTTTTTTGTCATTGAAATACTCCACTGTAATGGATTCCTGTGTTGAGGAAGGTCTGTTTGCCCCCTTTGTGTAAAAATGTGTGTTATCTTCCTGGATCTTATTCCCAGGTAGAGATGTTCTTTTTTTCTGGGGAGTTTGCATGTTTTCACTGCTGACATGCAGGTTCCTTCTTGGCTCGGAGTTGCAGCCACAGTCAAAAGGATAATTGGAGGTACACAATTGACTGTGATGTTTGAACTTGAACTGATGAATCATGTAAACTAACGACCTGTCCTGTAATGAACTGTACCAGTGTATAAAACAAACATTCACATTGTAATGAATAAACAAGCAATAAATGAATTTAAAATAAAACAAAGAAAATGTGTTAATTTGGCAAAAGTGCTATTGGACAGCAATTAAATTATAGAGAAGTTTTCAAATCACAATAATGTGCATGAATTAATACTGAATAGCGGGCATGTTTGCATAATACAGTAAACACTGCCTCTACATTTTCTATTCAAATGTCTTAAGCTTTTGAAACTTCCCCTTTAGCAGATAGGGAGTGGCACTAAATTCCATGGGAGAATTACAATTTCTCACGCAGCACTTTCCTTCCTCATCTTGTTTTGTCTGAGGCTCAGGTTTCCAATATGCAGGCAGGTGAGCCCAAATTATTTTCTAGAGACTAAAATTTCACTTAGACTTTCTTCAAATATAGACTCTCTTGAACTCTATAACAAGTCACCACAGTTCATGTTAAGAGGCTGCAATGTGTGAACAAAAATCAGCACTGTTAACTTTTAGCCTCTGACTAGCTGCGCTTGGAGGAAATCACAGCACATAGAAAGCAACAGCAGCACCCAGGCTGCAAAAGGGTCCCATCATATTTTCCCTAATGGAAAATGAAAGGCCCCGAAAATGTAACCCCCCTGAGTCTACACCTCTGACCCTCCTAGGTGAGTCTCGGAGGTATCAACCCTGAAAAATCTGTGACATGGAACTGGAGTATCTGGCCATATGACCACAATGAGCCACACACTCCATAGTGTTGGGCTTTATGGAATAGTGGCCATAAAAAAGCCTTTACTTACAGACAAAAATAGGAAGGCTCGTTTTGAGTTTGCCAAAAGGCATTTTTGAGACTCCCCAAATGTGTGGAGGACAACAAATCTCATCACCCCAAAAACACCATCCCCACAGTGAAACATGGTGGTGGCAGCATCATGCTGTGGGGATGTTTTTCAGTAGCAGGGACAGGGGAAACTGGTCTGAGTCGAGGGGAAGATGGATGGTGCTAAATACTGACTTTAGGGAGTGAATAGTTGTGCGCAATTAAGAATTCTGTTATTTTGTCCAATTTGTTGTCTGCTTCACAATAAAAAAATCAAATGTCCATCCATTTTAATTCCAGGTTGTGGGGTAACAAAATATGAAAAATGTCAAGGGGGATGAATACTTTTGCAAGGCACTGTATGTGTAATATAAAACCAGTGGTGCCAAAAGTTGGGACTTCTGCAGCACTATATTTGTCTTAAATGTTAAGATTTGTTGCTGTTCCCCTCTATTAATCATGCAGTATCTCCTCCAGCAGGGACTTAATGTTAATCTGTTAAATCTATTCTAACTTGCATGGCTTATTAATAGTGGTGGGGTCTGCAATTATACTCTGTACATTCCCAAGCTTTTGGATGCCATCAGCAAGTGCAAACAAACAGGTGACAGAACCAATCAGGTAAATCTGTTTTGGCAAAAGATCAGGTGCCCACAGAAGACATCAAAGGTAAATACATTCCAACAAATATATACTCTTAAAATGCAATCACAATTATTTTCTACAACAAATACTGCAACAAAAAATTAAAACAAGGCACAAGAATTGATTTGCATTCTCAAGTATTGTTGATGATAAACAAGAAAAACTCAGCACTTAATTCATCTCATCATCTGATGCTAGTTTTAGATGATGGTATGGTGTTCTGGAATTGTTGGCATGGCACTAATGTGCTTAGGTGCTGGTCTTAACAGAAAGAAAAAAAGACAGTTTTGGTGACTGCCTGCTGAGACACCATTAATCCACTATCATTACCAGATCTTAATTACAGATCTATCTGTTAAAGAGAATGACAAAAACACCCCAGTTAGTTTTGTAAGAAAGCTGTACCCTGATCATAATATACATGATTCTTACAAAAATCAATCTCAGTTCATTGAGATCCTGGAGTTTGTTTTTATGTAGCTGAGTAACAGAGGATATTTTGAAAATCCCTATATGGGGCCAAAGTATGAAGACAGCTATCCAAAAGTGTTTTTGCAGAAATGTTTGTATTTTGCTGTATTGGAGGTCATGGACTGCCTGTTTATGATATTGCCATAGCATCTCAAAGACTCAGACATTATTTTAATATATTCAGAGATTGGCCATCTTCTGTGCTTTGAATGATCATCCTGCTACAAAACCCAATTGTGTTTAAATGGGCAGATGTTCTCACTCACTCATTTTTTAGATTTTACATAGCATCATTCATCGTTTAAACAGATCAAGGTGTCCAAGTCCTGCAATGTTGTTCTAGTACAATGAGGATCTATTTGTATGATTTCAAATGGACAGGTCTGGTAGTAATCATTTCTTGTTGTGACTAATAAAATTGCACCTCATTGTCAATTCACTTTGGTTCACTGATTTATTGAGTGAGACATTTTTTCCATAAGCAAATGAAATAAAGCCTTTTGTGTTAACTAAAACACTTCAACAGTACATTTGTTTAAATGCTATTTGTGCTATTGGACTGGATAAATACTATTTGTGCTATTGGTCTGGATAATCCAAATTATATTTTTAATCTGAAAATACACTGCTGGAAAAAGGGATGTCTTTAATGGATTGTTTTGCATAATGAGCACACATATGTTTAAAAAAATTAATATATTGTAATTTTAATATTGGAGAAAGAAACTTAGTATTGTTCAATACTGAACTATTGTATTTAAAAGGTCAGGCACTGAACTTTTATCAAACGTCAGCCATGGCCTGGGGGTTGGAGAACTGGGCTTTTGATCAGAAGGTTGCCGGTTTGATTCCCAGAGCTGACAGGTCATGACTGAAGTGCCCTTGAGCAAGGCACCTAACCTCTAACTGCTCCTGGGCAGCGTGGCTAGGGTTTCACTGCACGGATTGGGTTAAAATGTGGAGAACGAAATTCTCTGCACAGTGATGAAAAGAGTATTCTGTATATAAATCTCAAAGAAAAATCTAGAAATTAGTGTGTTTTTTATACAATTATATTCCAGAATATTTCACTTTTACCTGTTTCTGCCAGCTGTTATTTTTCTTCTCAACTTACCTGATGTATGTTATGTATTGACAGGTTCAGTTGCGGGAACACATACTCATATATATAAGCATTCAAACTTTTATTCAGACAAATCATATTCACAGTTGTCCTCATTTTTACTGAAGTAGTAGTAGCTCATTGGTTTTGTAGTAACACTTTTTGAAATCTGCATCCAAAAAGTAGATGAAATATTTGTGCTATTAAATTATGGTACTCTTCATTGTTAGTTAACCTGAACAAAAAAATTATTAGAGGACTACAACATTCCTGTGTGGGCAAGTTAGAACAGACTCAATGAGGCGTCATCTTCCCATTACAGACGCAAAGACAATAAGTAAGGAGTGGTAATGAAGCTTTTTGCTGTGTCTCATGCTGATCTTACAGATGTATCACTGGCATCAAATCAATTACATCTCAGAAACATTATTTTCATAAACTATACATCTGAACTAGTGTCTAATTACTAAGTGCCTTGAACATTTCTTTACATTTCTCATGAAAATTTGCTGTTACAGGTTTATACAGTTCTATCCATGTCCACATTTGCATAAAATAGCTTGAATGGTTGAATAGCTACTTTTTGGATACACTGGGTAACAACCTCTTGACTATGATTGGTTTTGATAAGACATGTAGTCTGCACATCCTTTTAAGTGTGCTGGTATGCAAAAAGCACAAATTCCTGGGCATGTGGGGACACATTTAATGCCTTTAGGATGAAATGGCTGTAACCCAGCACCACTTCTCCTCAACAAAAAGGTGTGGGGGTAGGGGTGTGTCATACCATACCATACCACATCATCCCAGCCCCCATCATGTCCTCCACTATAAGAAAAGAGAAGTCCAATTTACAGCAAATTCAATTAAATAGTAATATAATAACAAAGCAATGGCCATCACATGATTCCTTCCATTTTTGTTATAGTTTTAGATCTTACAACTAATTTTGACAAGACAATGCTAGTAAACACAAAACATAACTTTTAAATGATAATTTTATTTTTATAAATTAAATATTTTATGAACATTCTAAATTACCCAAATGATCATCTATAGCAAGTTTTACATCATTGTCAAGGGATTCTGGCTCACTTTACTTGCAGAATTTATTAAATTTGAGAAATGTTGGCATACATTGTCTGCTCTAGATCTTGCTACAGAATCACAACTGCTTTAGATCTTGCTACAGCATCACAACTGGATGCAGTTCAGGACTTTAACTGAGCCACTCCCAAACCCTGATTGTGCCAAACTGCTTGAGTGAATTAGATGATCATCCTGTATTTTTAACCCAAATGCACTTATGTTTTAGGTTAAAAATTGATGTCTGGACATTCAGCATTTTTTGATGAAAATCATTCATGGTTCTATTAGGTATAACAGGTAATCCAGATCCTGCAAAGCATACAAATGCTACCATCACGTTTGATTTATCTAAACAGGCCTGGTAAATCATTCTTGGTTGTGCTAGATCCAAGTTGGCTTACTGGTGGATTCCATTTCATTTCTATAAATAAAATAAATATATAAATCAAGCTTTTTGTTTGTTTATTCAGGTTATCTTTGATAATAAAACATAAATGTGTCAAATAATACTATTTGTAAAACCACTCTGGTAAAGTGTTAAACAAATAATAAACTGGTGCTTGATAATGAACGAAGACCAATATACAAAAATTCTATTATTTTGCACCATTGATGACTGCAGGTGATTAGAGTGGATTGGCATTATAAAAGAGGTAGCCTGATTTATTGGGCTAGATATTTGGGGGTGAGCAAGCTAAGACTTCGTAAACAGGATACAAAGGAACAATGGGCAAGACAAAGATGGATAAGATACTTATTGGCACTGACAATAGTGACCTCAAACAATTAAATCAGATTGTGTTTACTGGTATATAACTAGTTTTCCGATACTGTTTGGACAGGTGAGGTCAGCATTCTTGCATTTTAGCTGCAGGCTTAAATACTAGATTGCTTCTTTGTGTAACACTAAAACATTTACGTATTGTAATGTGTTTTGAGAACAAAACATAGTGAATATAAACTTCATTGAAAATGAATCCAAAAACGAATCTTAGATCCTATAAGAAAATATTTAAAATATGGTCAATTAAAAGCAACTTTTCGAAAATATAAAGAGTAAAATACTGCTGTAATAGTCAAAATGTTGTGGTATTTGTTCCTCTACTCAATGCTTTAATTTATTATTTATAGTGACATTTATGCAAACCTCAGGTTGTCCAAATTATGTATTTAAGATATTTGAGTGAATTGTGTTTACCCTTTTTCAAAAAAAAAGTTGCTCTTAACCAAACAAATGCCAACTAATGTTAAAATATTTTTTTGACTGCAAAAACTAGAAGAATTTCAAACCATGTCTTTAAATCGTGTTTCATGTGTTCACTATGTTGATTTACATCTTCGGGGCCTGAGCATCCTGCACTGAATGTATAAAATATTATATTTAAAATTGTATGAGAATGTGTGTTGGAAAAAAACTTTTTTTTAATAAATTTTCTTTTTTAACTGAGATCG
>JAYDZG010215485.1:0-16178 GCA_034509265.1 Microcambeva bendego
GGTTTGAGCCATCTCCAGCGGTATAGTTTCGGTTCACTAAGTTCAAGCCATAGGTGCTTTCACACTTGGCAATTCTTAACATATGGTTTTGGTCGTTGCCATAATGTTTAGCCCACTTGACTATTATCTGCTCAATACTGCCGTTTGTAGGCGTTGCAGAACTAAACTTGCTCACTTGTTCAGCTTTCACGCTAGAACTTGCTGGTGGGCTTGCTACAGCCTTTGGTGGCTTAATCTGCTTTGGTTCGAGCTTGCTAGTTTCGATTGGTTTAAGTTTCTCGGTGTTTTCGAACTTGATAGTGCCTGTATCGTGTATCGGCATATCAATTGGCTTGGTAGCTTGGTTGGCGGCTACTAGGCTAGTAATCGTTAGTGTTACTGCGAACACTGGCGTAATAATATTCATAATCTGAGCCGTTTCAGGTTAAGACTTTTTACGGCTGTTTACTGATTCCTGCTTGATAATAGCGCTCAGTACGAAGCTTAGTGAATGGAAAGCTAACGTTCCGGCTATTACATATAATACCAAATGCTGGCTATTGAGTGTCAAGTAGACCGCTGCGACTGCCATTGATATTACTAGCCACAACTTGTGAATGGCGACTAGGTTTACTTTTAATTGATTTATTTTTTTAGACATTGCTGTCTCCTTTTTATAGTGTTTATTTTTATTTTGGTTGTGTGTTTTAATCAACCTGAATACATAATAGCATGGTGCTTATGCTAAGTCAATACTATTTATCACTTTTGTCAACTACCTCGAGTTCGATGCGATCAAGTATCTGCTGGTTGGTGGTGTTCCCTTGGGCAACTTGTGCAAAATCTGCATCGGTTCGTGACTGAATAGATATAGCTAAACCTAACAACTTGGTATGCAGTGCTGGTAGTTCGTCAGCACTTGAATCCAATATAGTAGTTAGCAAATCGTCAATCATCCACCTTATCGGCGCAGGTTCAAGTTTTATTTGTCTTGTCATCACTTACCTCCTCATACTTAACTACTACTTGAACTATGTCTTTATTTATACCCTCTTGCTCTGTCATTGGAAAACCATATGGTTGATAGCCTTTATCAATCCAATACATTACAACCTCATCAATGTTATGTTGTATGTCCTGCGGTCTATGCCCACCCCTATTTGGTCTTACCAGTTTATATTCAATAATTTTACTCATGATTCACTCCTTAGTTTTCTTAGTTTGTGATGGGGTGGCTACCCATTTATTGAATCTTCTAATTGGCGTTGCTCTCCATTCCATTTCAAAACAGTCGTGCTTAACATGCTTGATAAATAATAGCTTGTGCCAAAAGTTTCGATAATACCAGTAACTAGTAACGCATATTTGTTTGCTCATTCCAAAGTACCACCATGATAATCCACCCTGCGGACAATGTTGCTCTCACGCTCAAACTGTTGACTGCCAGCGATGTAGCCTGTCCAACCTGCCAGCATGAAAAAACTGATGACTAATAACGTGAAGAATATATAGGTTAGGATTTTGTTAATCATAGCTCTGCCTCCAGTTTAGTCAGAATGTCACGTTGCTCGGCTTTCAATCCGTTAAGCTCCTCGCAGATACATTCACCCTTAATCATAGTTTTACCTTTACCACAATAGTCACCATATTCATCTGACCAGTGTCGTTCTGTCTGCGTTACATCTTGCCCTATCACTCGCTCCCTTACCTCTGCTAATAGCTTTAGCTTTTCGGTGCGGATGATGGCTTGAATTGCGTCTATATCTTCTTTTTGAATTACGGTTGCTAGGTTCACGACATAAGGTTTGCCAGCCGCGTATGCAGTTACTTTTGTATGACGTAGAACGTACCGCAGACTATCTTCACTAGCTTGATTGGTGTCTGTGGGGTTTGTCATAACTCACTCCTTAGTTTTTCGATTATATCCAGAAACGCATATTCACCATCTGAAATATTAGTCCCTTTCCCGAACTTTCCCCACTCGCTCTTTACCTCTGCTAATAGCTTTAGCTTTTCGGTGCGGGTGAGGGCGTTGACTGCGTGAGCAACGGCAATCATCAAGCCTTTATTGTTCGGCGGTACTTCCGCCCAAGGCACTGCACTTGCTTTTCTAGTCTTATAGCTAAACGCAGGGGCTAGACGCTCATAGGTATCGTGGAATAGCCTGGCAAGTTTTTCATCTTCACTAGCTTGATTGGTGTCTGTCATAATTCACTCCTTAGTTTTTTAATGGATGATAATCGTATTAAGGTATCCTCAATATTGTCTTTTCTTGCTTGGTCATTAAATTGTTGGGAGTACCAGCCAGCTTCAGCCTCAACTCTATCTAGCACCTCATTAACTTTCTTGTCGATGTGGGCTTCTACAACTTGAACAACTGCCTCGATTTCTTTGTAGCTAAGTAGTTTACCTAGCTCTAGTGCTTCATCACTTGTTTTAATCCGCATTAGTTTTCTATTGAGTCCCTTGTCATCATCTGGTTTAGTTGTCATACATTCTCCGTATATCTTGCGATTAAAAATGAACCGACACAGGCTAAGATAATGCCAGAATAATAGCCCTCGCCGACTAATACTCCACCAGCGTAAATTGCGAATATACTTAAAATTAGTCTAGGCATCACTTGTCTCCTCTCCGCACCGTAATGCGTTTAAGCCTTGTGTTGACTATCTCCACTGGTATCGGCTTGCTCTCGATTGGTGAGAATTGCTTTTTGCCCTCGAAGTAGCTGATTAGGGTTTGCATTAGTTTCATTGCTTCTCCTTTGCTTGTGTTGGGTTTGATAGTTCGGCTAACCTGTCCTCTACGAGGTATGCAACTCCTAGGTGTTTCTGCTTATTTGTTCTTGCAGGTGAGACAATATTCTTTAGTTCATTAATCCTAGCTTCTCTTACAGCTCTCTCTCGGTCTTTAAGTACAGCCTCCCAAACCAATTCGGTACAAACGTCACTACCTTGCGGTTCGGGGTTATTAACATCTAATGACCCGTTTACATAAGCTTGACGTATCCAGGTGTCTATCTGCTCTTTTAATGTTTCATCGCTCATTACTTATTCACCTCTAATTGTGCAGTGCGGTCAGATTCAAGTACATAAATTGCACTTTTGTCGTCAGCATCTATTTTTATATATCTACCTTTAGGAATATTTAGTTTAGTGGAGTTTATTATAGGAGATCCTTTTTTCTTGCCTATTCGGTAGCTACCGTTTTCATCGTTAAATGTTAGTCTAACTGCAAACTTATCATAGTCAATAGATATAGCTGTGTATTCGCCAAAACTGTGTTTCGCTCCTCTTGAGAAAAGTAAGCTTGCACCGTTATACATAAAGCCGTCATACATGCACATTTTTTTTGATACTACAGGCTGGAAATTAAACTTGCTCATTACTTATTCACCTCTCTGATATAGAGAATTGCTACTAAGCCCTGCATGAAGAACAGCAGACCGCCCATAATGGTATATTGCCAGTCGTCTATGCCCTCTCCCCAGTCGCCTAACGCTCCGAGGATAGCTAGACCGCCTAGAACTATACCAATCCAGCTAAGTATTCTTAATGAGTTTTCCATTACTTGTCTCCTTTTGCTTTAGTACGGCGTAATTTAAGACCGCCCTTGATGCCGGCGCAACGTTGATGACCATGCACTTCCTCGATCAATTCACAGTCGCATTGCTTAGATGATGCAAAACCACCGTCTCGGCTTTTCTTGCCACCTTTAGCACCGTTGATTTTGTAAAAGTCCTTACCATACCGTTCCTTATTAGTTTTCGCAGCAGCTTTACCGCCAGCTTTTGTTCCACTTATGATATTATCCTCTCTTTCTTATACTTAAATTATCTAACTTACTAATCGCATCATCGAACATCGCCAACCGATGACCACGATACGGTGCATCCTCATCTACTAAGCGATACAACCACGTTCCAGTAGCCTTGCCATGATTATAAACACGCTCGGCTCTGATGTCGTGACCGTCTTTTCGTAGGTCGCTAATCACGCTGGTGTACTTTAGGGCATAGCTTGCTAGCTTGTAGTTTGGTACGCCTTTCGGGTTCTTTTTCAGGGCGTGTAGTATTGATGATTGTTGGGTTGGTTTGGTCATAACTTAACCTTACCCTCTCGGCTCAATTCAAAGTATTGATCAAGCGTTATACTAGTCTCAAGCTTCTCATCCTCAAGTTCATCGCCACAGTTACCGCACAGCTCTACACTGGTGCTACCTGAGCCGTCATAGCCGTTCACACCGGTATCGCCCTCATCCCAAATTGATTGGTACTGTTCATGTACGCACTCAAGCTTTAGGTGGTTACTACCGAGACTGGCAACTGTATACTCTACGCCGTCAATATCGACTAGCGCACCGAGTGCCATTTCGTCTCTGATTTCTTGGCGTATCTTTTGAATTTGCCGAGCATCATCGTTTATTTGTTGTAGTGTTTTCATTTAATCCCCTTTGATTATTAATGTACCTCAAGTATACCTTATGCTTATGGTCAATGCAAGTAGTTTATGGTAAACAAAAACCACCGATGGTGATAGCGATTGCTCGCGTCTCGGTGGTTAGCGTAGTGCAGTCTGCCATCAAAGGGTATTGAGTTAAACAAACTGCACTAAGATTATACCATAAAGTAATTGTCTATAACCTGTTTCGCTTGGTCAAAACCTATAGCGAACACTGCACGGTAACCACGTTGCTCTAGTTGCTCAAGTATCTGGGCTTGCTGGCGGATATGATCGTTAGCTACCAACTCACCATTCAGCTTGTGGGTTTTGATACCATCAGCTTTTAGCTCGATAAACAGACCATGATACTTACCGCGTGGTTCAGCGATGAACAGGTCGGGTAGACCCTTGCTGGACTTGAGCCGGGCTTGTTGGCGTGCTTGACCCATTGTTAGCTTGATTCCCGCACCGTAGTCACTCATGAAAATGGCGCGGCGGTACTGTAGCTTTAGATATTCGCATACGTGTTGGTGGACTATTTTCTCATTCACAAGTATAAACCTTTCTTACTACTAATCTCATTCTCCCAATACCTCATCTTCTCATGCTCGTTGGCATCTGGTAGGTGAACGCCTTGCTCGGCGGCATACTTTTTAAGTTGCTCGATGCTATCAGACAGTTCTTTAGTGTCTAAGTCGGCTGAACTCTTGAGAAACATCTGACCGTTCTTTTCGTAGGCAAATATCTGTGTGCTGACTTGGCGTTTATGAATAGTTTTTATTTCTTGTATCGAAAATCCAGTCTCAAGCCCAAAGATACCGAGTAGGAGGTGGTAATAGTTGTTTTGATTGAGTGTACGGTTTCTCTGTACTCGCTTAATCTCAACCTCCGCATCACGTTCTATGAGCTGTTGTAGGTAGGCAAAAGCTTTGTTTAGCTCGTCTTGGTTTGCTAGGTTATACTTCATCTTTGCTACGCAATTTAGCGATTCTACCCTCAAACTCCTCAACTTCCTCTAGCAGGTCGAGTGTCTTATCCTCAATTAAATCTATCTTGGTTTGGTCACGTTCATACGTCACGATGGCTAGTTGAAGTTCAGCATCCTCAATTAGTGGGCTGTAGCTTATGAAGTCCATTTTCTTGTAGCCTGTGATCCACATTTGGAAGTCCATTTGTTTCTTATACTTGCTATCAATAAAGCCATCAAGTTTCGCCATTAAGTGAATATGAGGTAGCTGGGTTTTGATCTCTAAGCCAAACTCCTCATTTACAATACCGTCTGGACTTGCACCAGCATCATGTTCGTCATGTACCCAAAACCCACTCTCTCGGACTTTGTGACCTGTTTGTAGGCTGTAAAGTAGTCGTGCTACTGGCTCATTGACCGTGCCATCATCCATCTTATCGTTGGAGTAGCTATCAATCTTTTTACCAGTAAACCGTTGAGTGAACAGTAAGGCTCGGTACTTCTTATAGCCTAGTGTTGAACTGGCACTTAGTATTTCATGGGCGTGAGAGGCTGTTGCACGTGATAGGCGCATATCGAACCATGAATCAGAACTTTGCTCGACCATTATTTCTTTAGACATTCTTACTCTCAATCATTTCTTTACGTGCAGTAAAATTATCTTGATATTGAATCTTTTGGTCTGACGTTAGTTTGTTGTATAGATACATCATATCTCGAACCGATGTAGTTAATTCTAGCTTGTCTTTTATCTGTTGGTCGGATAGTTCAGGTTCACTCGATGTATTAGAGGTGTCTGAATCCACGTTATCATCAATAGCAAACAGTCCATTGGCTGAATACTTGCGAGCGTATGAGCTTGTAGCGCCTGTTAGTTGGCTATCATCCATACCTTTCTTATTCTCGGCTTCTCTGGCATAACCTGTTGCACTTATCTCATTCTCACCATCACTAATAGTTGTGGTGGCTTTTATGTAGTGCCTAGTACCAACAGCTACCATCTCATCCTGCTGTATTAAGATTAGGTTGTTCTCCTTGAGAAATGGCTTAACTGCGATCAAAATATCCTCATTTGACCGGTAGTCGAAACCACCGAAATCGTTGTATTTACCTTTCGGCACGTTCAGCTGCTGCTGAATAATTGATAAAGTTTTATATAATTCGTTCATGTAATCCCCTTTGATTATTGATGTACTACCATTGTACCTTATGCTTATGATTATGGCAAGGGGTTATTGTGGTCTTTCTGATGATAACCAGCTCAACTGATTGTCTTGGATAAACTCATCAACTACCCTCTCGGCTGCATTTTCTCGTGTATTATTCTTGCGTTTAATAAGGCTCTCGATAACCTTACTAGCTTTCCATAGCGTCAAGTCTTTGTATCGTTTCGGCTTGATGTCGAGTTCCAGTTCAAGCTTTCGTATGAAGTTTATTTGTTTCTCGGAAGCCATCTGGCGTTTCTTGACCTCACCTGTTTCGGTGTTCGTGATAATCATTTTGCCGTCAATTATCTCGGTTCGATATATTGCGCTAGTTTGTTTCATCTTTTTCTGTCCTAGAGCTTATGTAATCGTTTATAAATGCTTCTCTGTTCACTTTATCAGCTAGTAGCTTATAACCGCCTTGAGCGCGCAGACAGTGCCGTATGTAGGCTTTTTGTGCGTCACACTTCAACTGCTGTTCATCATTCAGCTCAATATCACTCGGTGCTTTTAATAAATCCCATTTTGGCGGTGTTGAACCTGCTGAATCGGTAACGCTGGCAATAGCCTTTGGGTCTATCAGTGAACCATTGATGTCGATAACACGTTCACCGTTACCCTTTAAGCGACCAATCAATTCAGCTTGTTGCTTAGTAACTTCAAACTCTCTACCATCGAATAATTTTACAGTCATACCTTGATCACTCCATTATTATTTTTCTGTTGCAGTTTACGAATCCAGTTTTCAATGCTGGCATGTTTCAGCCACAAGTCCGCACCATCGGTTAAGCTCGGTTTGAACTCACCGTTTAAGCCATGCCAGTTATGGGCAATCCACTTTAGGTAGTTGATAGCTTTCTCTTCACCGAGTATCGACTTCATCTCAACAATCTTTGAGTTCATGTTTTTGTGGTTACGCACTGGAAGCTTTAAGTACTTGATAGTTTCGTAGTAATTCTTTTTAACATCATCGTTACTTTTTACCAACTTCGATGTAGCTTTAGCTACTCGTGGTTTATTAGTTAGTTCTTTATTAACCTTACCTTCTTTATCCTTTAGTTCTTTATTGTCTGCGCTACGCCTTGTGGCATTTTGTCCAGTGGACGAAACGCCGTGTGGCAATTTGTCATGTGGCTCACTAGGGTAGATGGTAGTTACTTTCACGCTAAAACGTTGATTTTCGTCACGAAACCGTTCCCATGTTAAGAATCCAGCTTCAACTAGCTCATCTATGCCAGACTTAACGCTTCTTTCGCCGTCAGTAAACAGCACTGCTAGACCGGCAACGCTAAAGTTCCAGTTCTCTGGAAGCGATATAAGTTGCACGAATATCCCTTTCGCCTTTGCCGACAGCTTCGACTTGAGCAGCACGTTACTAACAACCGTGAAGTCCTTGTCGATGTTATGTTTTAATACGTTCATTTTACCTCCGTTTTCATGAGGGTAAACAAAAAACCGCCTTTGAGGGGCGGTTCTCTGCGTATCTAGCTATTTACATTGTAACAGCTTATTACGCTACCCTCAATACTTTTATATTTAAGATAGCGTCGCTAGATACTATCTTGTTAGCAGTATAGCATGGAATTAAAGCTACCCAAACCGCTTAATATCTGCTATACACAACCCAACCAACAATGTATAATAGAAGTATATTAGCTGCCTTAACAGAGGGGTAAAAATGAATCAGCAAGATTATGTCGAACTAAAGGTTTTAATCGGGATCATGGTAGTCATCTTTATTGCCGGTCTCATACATGGGTTTATATGGTAGCCAAGAAACAAAAACTAGAAGACATAGGCTCGGAGTTCACAAAGACAGGACTACAGAACTTAAAGGCAGGTCAGTTACTAAGGTTTGACTTTGAAGGATCTACGATAGAGTTCTTAATCAAGTCGATTGATGTAGACAAACATGAGCTAATGGCTGAGGAGATACGCACCTACCGACCAGATGAAGTCCATATCCAAGACAAAGACGGTAACGACATGGCGTTTAGTGAGAGTGAGTTGGAATGAAAAACAAGATCAAAACCCTACAAATAGACAACAAGCTACTCATAATGAACGGTAAAGACCCACTCCGTTATGTAGACCTCGAAACTAACAAACTATATCAATATCCAGATGGTCAGTTAGCTAATGAGGTAGTACTTGAGCCAAAATCACCAATAGACGATAAAAAACAAACATTAGACAGGATTGCCAATGCTATTAAAACAGGTAACTATGAGTACACTAGCAAGAACAGCATATGGGCATACCCAGCAAGTATTATTGATACTGGTAAGGGTGAAACAAACATAAAATATATTGAAGTTAATTGGAAAGTATACAAATGAATAACTGGTACACACCAAGACAAGTACCCAAGACCAAATGCAACTGCGGTACAATCAAGAGTGAGCAGTTACCTTGCACTATGCACCTAAACGCTGCTTATGGAGTTAAGTAATGGCTAAGAACCCAGGCGGTAGACCAACCAAATACACTCAAGACCTTGCAGACAAGATATGCGAGGAGTTATCAATGGGTAATTCAATAAGAACAGTATGCGCCCCAACAGAGATGCCAAGTCCAAAAACATTCTATTCATGGTTAAGGCGATACCCTGAGTTTCTAAAACAATACGAAGTGGCAAAACAAGAATCAACCGATGCGATGGCAGAGGATTTACTGGATATTGCTGATGATGGTACGAATGATTACATGGAACGCCAAGATAAAGATGGTGTTGGTCAAGGGTGGGTTATTAACGGAGAAGCGATGCAACGCTCAAGGCTTAGAGTTGATACCCGGAAGTTCTTAATGGCAAAGATGAAACCCAAGAAGTATGGCGATAAGGTAGACCTAACCTCAGGTGGCGAAAAGATACAGCCGTTATTAGTTAAGTTCGTGGGTGATGATGACAAGTCCGACAGTTGAAATCCCAGTTGAGTACAAGCGACTGTTCGATAGCGACTGGAGAGAAGCTTCGGTATACGGTGGAAGATACTCACTAAAGTCTCATACAGTAGCAAGAATCCTGCTAACACGTGCTAGACAAAAACAAATGCGTATAGGTTGCTTCCGAGAGTTTCAGAACTCAATCAATGACAGTTCACACCAACTATTGTCAGACTTAATAGAGCTATACAACCTAACCGACTTTAAGATAACCGACAACTCAATAATCAATACAATCAATGGCTCAGACTTCTTATTCAGAGGACTACACCATAATGAACAGAGTATTAAATCTATTGAGGGTATCGACATAGCCTGGTGTCTGGTAGCAGGTACGAAAATAAACGGTAGGAATATAGAAGATATATTGCCGGGTGAGTATGTGCTATCTTACAACCACAACACTAATTTCTTAGAGCATAGAAAAGTTTTAAGGGTAACAAAGCGACACAGAAAAGAAAATCTATACAAACTATCGACACAGTATGGGTTGTCTAGTATAATTCTAACAGGGGAACACCCAGTCTATATTAAAGGTAGAGGCTACGTATCTGCTAAAGACATTAAAAAGGGTGAAGTAATATTATATGAAGAAACTAAACTTACCAGAGAAAACAGCCTGTTTGGGCGGTTGTGGCGAACCAATACCAATAGACACGGCAGGGAGACGAGCCAAGTACCGAAAAAATGGTGGAATATTCTGTTGGGATTGCGTGAAAGCAAGAGCATCAAAGCGCATGAAGCGACAGAACCCAATGGACAATCCAGAAACCAAAGAGAAGATGAAGAAAGCCCTCAAGCAGATGAAACACAAACCAAGCGTTTTGGGGGGCAATGGTCGAGGCTATACACAAGCTCAAGAACTGCTATACAAAACGCTTGGGCGAGGTTGGTGGAGAGAATTAGTAGTTACTACTCATCAGCCAAGAGGCAAAGGCTACCCAACCAATTACAAACTGGACTTGGCGAACATATACTACATGTTAGCGATAGAGTGCGATGGTTCGGCACACGCAGGAGAGAAAAGCCGACAAGAGGACGAAAGGAAAACTCAACTATTACGGAGCTTCGGGTGGACAGTATTGAGGTACAGGAACAAGGAGATATTGAACAACTTGGACTTAGTGATGGCGGAAATTACGTCTACAATATTGAAGTTGAAGTAAACAACAATTACTTTGCTAATGGTATATTAACGCATAATTGCGAGGAAGCCCAGACCATCTCGCAAAAGAGCCTAGAGGTTCTAACACCAACCGTGCGTAAAGAGGGTTCACAGCTTATCTATACCTACAACCGACTGCTGGAAGATGACCCGGTACACGTTAGATTAGTAAAAGAGGGTAGACCGAACACGTTAGTTATCAATACCAACTATGACATTGCAGAGAAGTATGGCTGGCTACCAAGTGGTATCAAAGATGAGATTGAAAGCGATAGGATCAACAGACCGGCACTATACAAACACAAGTGGCTCGGTGAACCCAACAGCCTAGAGCGTAGAGTGTACCAAGATTGGGTGCAAGTAGACCAAGTACCTCATGAGGCTAGATTAGAGCGTAGAGGGCTAGACTTTGGCTATAAGAACGACCCATCAGCTATTATTGCTATCTACTACTACAACGGTGGCTATATCCTCGATGAAGAACTGTACCGTAAAGGCATGAAGAACAACGAACTAGCGACATTCTTAAATACTGTAGACAACCCAAACACTCTAGTTATTGGCGACAGTGCCGAGCCTAAGAGCATAGCCGAGCTGCAAGAATCAGGCGTGAACATACTTGGAGTTAAGAAAGCCGGCGGCAAAGACAGTCTCGGTAACAAAAAGAACTTCAAGCAGTACGGCATAGACTATGTACGACAACAAAAGATAAGTGTTACCAAGCGATCACAAAACATCTGGCGTGAATACAAAGGCTACCTACACCAAGAGGACAACAGCGGTAAGATACTCAACGACCCCGAAGATGGTAACGACCACAGTATGGACGCACTCATGTATGGCTTTATGGGCTTAAAACCTCAGAAGAAACATGAACCAATCAAGCAGTACCAACCAACTAACTTTATGGCAGGATTTTAATATGGCACTAGACTACGGCAAACGAATCACAACCGAGAGCTTCCACGATGGCAAGCAGTCCAACTGTAAGGTAGAGATGTCTATACCGATCATGGTGGCAGACAAGACCCAAGCACTCACAGAGCTAATGAAAGCACTGGAACTAATCACTAATGGTCAGACCTTTCAAGTTAATATCCGTATAGATGCCGACCCCTATAGCCACCAACTTAAAAAGATTACAACCCAATATGTCGTACAGTAGTTTACAAGCCAATGACTAACTGATATATTATTAAATGAAAGAGTTATGCCGTACCAACGATTGCTCATAAAGGAACAATCAAGCATGAGCATCCACTTAGAAAAAAAAGATTTAAAAGACGCTTACTATGAGGCATCAAAAACAACTAAGGACTGGCAAAAGCCTTTCGATGAGTACGAACGCATAGCAGCTAACAAACTATCCAAGACTATCGGTAAGAACATGCCTAGGGTCAATGATGGCTCACTCGCAGCATCACTGATAGAAACACCAATGCAGGTGCTACCAAGCCTACAACCCGGCAAATTTACCTCACGCTCAACCTCACAAGCATGGGTTAATGAGATAGCTAACATCATCTGGAAGAACATTATTGTACCCGGTGCGAACACTCAAGCATCATTCTTTGATAAAGAGCAGATGGCACTATACCGAGCCTTGAAGTATGGTGGACAACCACGCTACAACTTCTTTGTTTCAAATGATGAGTACACTGGCTCAGACTGGTCACTACCATACATCCGTAACGTCAAGCTAGAGCCTGGCAAGTTCTCAGTCGATGACTGCGACTATGTATTCTTAGACATCTATTACACCAAACTACAGCTCAAACGGCTGATACAGTCTCACAGTAAAGAGAAAGACACCACTTGGAACGTCAAGGTACTCAAGAAGCTAGTTGATATGTCGATGACCTCTAAAGAGATGGAAGAACAGAACATCAACGAACGAAGCAAGCAGATACACGCATCAGGTATTAAGCTCACAGCCTGTTTCAATCGTGGCTCAGGTACGCCATTCTATATGTTTAGCTCACAACTCGATGCGAAAGATGAAGCCGTCAGAGATTGGATTAACCCCGACCCAACAGGTGCATTACCGATCACTATGCAATATTGCTATGAAAACCTTGAAAGTCCATACGGTATCGGTCGAGCAGAACTAGCAGGACCAACCCAGAACGTACTAGACTTCATGACCCAAGCTCATGTCTTTGCTACTCAGGTAGGACTACAGCCACCAAAGAAGATAAGTGGCTCAACCGACCAGACTAACTTCAACTCACTAACCTTTACCCCAGATGCACTATGGCAAGTCGGACAAGCTCAGATAGATGTAGTCAATAACACCAATGCAGTCTATACACAGTTTCCTAACAACTTCGGACTATACAAAACACAACTCCAGACCTTGCAGGGTAGAACAGACGGCTCAGTAAGTGCCGAGGCTGGCAACCCATCATTTAGTAAGACCCAAGCTGGCGTTGAGATGCAGCAAGACCGAACTAACTCACAAGACAACTACTTGCGTAACAAAGCCGATGTAGCAAGCGGCAAGATGGCAGAGAAGATGATGAACGTACATATGGCGAACATGCAGGGTGCAGACATCTTACAAGTAGCGAAAGAGGATAGAGACAGACTAGTGAAAGCAGGTTACTTTGATGACAACCCAGACACCGAGACACCATCAATCGAGGAAGTACCAATCCTTTATGACGAGCTAATGGTTCGTGATGAAGATGGTGGACTATCCAACCGAACATTCAAGTTTGAGTTTGACCCACGACCAGAAGCAGATGAAGATGAAAAGAACCGATGGGTAGAACTAATTGATATAGCTACCAGCAATCCTAACGTCATACCAGCAATGGCAGAATCAGGCTATGAGTTTAATCTCGGTGAAGCCTTTAAGAAAGTTATTGCAGCAAGTGGTGCGGATAGTTGGGATAAAGTGCTTGTCGAGTTAAGCCCAGAGGAACAAGAGCAAGCCAAGATGCAACAACAGATACAGCAAATCATGCAAGAGCAGGGTGTTGATGAGCAAACTGCCACAGCTATGGTTCAACAGCAGATGGGTGGCGGTGAAGAAGAAGTACTACCAGAGGGCGAGCTACCACCAGAAGATGCACTACAAGGCGAAGTCTTACCAGAGGAACTACCAGAGGATCAACAGGCTATCATGGAAGAACTACAAGCAACCATGCAAGAATACGACCTTGACGAAGAAGCAGCCGGTGCAGTCTTACGTGCTAGACGAGAAGACTACAGCGAAGAAGAAATTGTTAGATTCTTACAAGGAGGACTAAATGGCTGATAGTGAAACATACACTGGCATAGATGAACCACCAGCAGGTCAGTTTGATAATGAGAAGATTGACAAAGCTACTAAGCAGAAACTTGAGGATGAGAAGCGTAAATTAGCAGAGGTAACGCCTGTACTCCAAGACATCGTTGATATGATTGAAAGAGAGCGAGAGGTACAACTAAGCTTCATAGCTGATTATGTAGATAATACCAAAGATGATGATGATAACTTCCGAGCCGAGCTTAAAGCAGCAGGTCGATACCGTAAGTACCTAGAGGTCTTAAAGTCTAAGTTTGCACTAGAACTCCGAGAGACGAGGCGTAAAGATGAGCGATAAGACCAAAGGCTACCGAAAAGCTGCCTACACTTTCGACATTGATAAGATGGGTATTACTTCCAAGCTTGCATCACTCCGACAAGAGGGTAACTACCTCATAGGACAGACTGAGACAGGCGTACGATTCAGACAGCATATCCCGGCAGGTAAGGCACTAATAAAGAAAGGAGACAGCTATACGTTAATAGACAGAGTGGTTACATAGTGTGTATGCCGAGCAGCGTACCTACTATGAAGCTCCCCTGCTTCGGTCTCACTCACCTAATGAGTAGCGGCTCACCACCGATAGAACGGTAGATTAAACGAAAGGGAGACAATATGGCTGACGATGAATCAACCAACGATGTGCCAGCAGAGGCAGTCGAAGAACCAGCGGAAGATCCAATTCTTTCAGCACTGGGAGACACAGAAGATGACCAAGACGAGCAAGCAGTCGAGGAAGTCGCAGAAACACCAGATGATGAAGAATCCGAAGCTGAGGGTGAACCTACACCTGAGCAAGAGGGTGACGATGATGATGATGAATCATACGACCCAAAGGAAGAAGCCAGACAAAGGTATGAGGAACGCCAGCGCGTTATAGCAGAGCGAGAGGCACGTGTTCGGGAACAAACTGAGGAGTATGTCTCCGAGGGTGAAGATGAATACGACCAGCGGCTCAGAGCTATGGAAGTCAGCGAGTACAGCAATCTAATTGCTAAAAATGAGCAAACGCTCATCAATGACTTTGAACGTGCAATAGCCGACCCAAGCTTGCAGATATTTAATCCAGATTCTGAATCGTTTAACGACAGAGCCTACAACAAAGCGGTGAAAGATTATAACGCTGGATATGTAGGTTATGACCAGAACGGTAACATGACTGAGATTAAAGGTTCGTTATATGAACATTTACAAGAAACAGCAGACTTATTAAAAGGTGCGTCTCGAAGTGGTGCAGTCCAACAGGTGCGAGCTAGTAAGAATGTCCGCAGAAATGCCGACACGAAGCCAGCAGCGTCACCACAGAGGGGTGGATCATCGAAAGACCCAATCCTTGAAGTATTATCTGCTGACTAACTATGGAGATTTAAGATATGGCTCAGAATTATTCAGCCGCACACCTCAAGGTACTTGATGAAAGATACCACCTAAAATCAAAAACAGACCTTATCGTAAACAAGGGCATCCGCCTAGACTTTAACGGTAAGAACTCTGTAACTATCTACAATGTAGACGTTGTTGCAGAAAATGACTATGTACGAAGTGGTACTAACCGTTTCGGTGCATTAGTCGAACTCGGTACAGGTACACAAACCTTTACCCTAAGCCAAGACAAAGCTTTCACGTTCACAATTGACCGTGGAAACTACGAAGATAGCCAGATGGTTACAGAAGTAGCAAAAGCTGTTAAACGACAGCAAGACGAAGTTTCAACTCCGGCTACCGACATCTACCGACTAGGTGTTCTTACAGCTTACGCAATCGCTAACACTCAAGGTGTAATTGGTGGTACAGCAGTTGCTTACAACACTATTTACCAGTTGATTCTTGCACAGCAAGCAGCTATGAGTGAAGCAAAAGTCCCAGAAGATGGTCGTGTAATGTTCATCACACCAACAAATTACAATCTCCTAAAGCGAGACCCTGAGTTTGTTCGTGATGCAGACCTTACATACAGAGACCTCAAAAAAGGTATTCTAGGGCAGGTTGACGGTCTAACGATTGTTCAGCTTCCAACTAGCTACTTCGTCAATAAGTTCCAGTTCTTAATCGTCAAAGATGACCTATTAGTTTCACCAATGAAGTTTAATAGTGTTCGTACTCTTGATGATGTACAAGGAATCGATGGCTGGGTGGCGGAGGGTCGCCGTTACTACGACGCTTTCGTTCCAACCCAAAAAGCTG
>JAYDZG010220561.1:0-16081 GCA_034509265.1 Microcambeva bendego
AAGATATTGTTCCTACACAAGATGTAGCTTTTAAGCTAGATATTACCAAAGATGATGAAGGTGTTTGGTATTCATTAGGTAAAAGAGTTGAAAGCCATATTGAAAAAGTAGATTGGTTAAGAACTGAAATTGAAACTTTAGTTGTAGAAGTAAAAGATTTAGTTAAATCACCTTATCAATCTTCTGATTTTAGTAGAGAATTTGCAATAGCTAGAACTAATTGTTATACACATTTATGTGAAGCTAGATTTCATTTAGGGTTTGAATTAGAAAGAATTAAAAATGAAAAGTAATATGGAAATAGAATCAAAGTATAAATTATCAAACTTATTACCTTTTATAATATTAGGTATAATGTTTGTAGTAGCTTGTATAGTAAGTAATTTTTACTATAAAAATGAATCAGTAAATGGACAAGTAATAACTTGGGGAAGTTTTGTAAGTATTGTAATAGGATTTTTAGTATATATTAGAATCAAAAATAAATAATTATGAACCCTTTTGCTGGAATATTTGAATTTATGATTATCCTTGTATTAGGATGCTTAATAGGTGTAGGTTGTTTTGTTTATAATGTTTATGAACATTTTAAAGGAACAACAATTAAAAGTGTAGAAATTATAATTCCTCATAAAGAGTTGATAATTACAGATAATAAAGTAGACACATTATATATTTATAAATCAAAATAGTATGTTTGGATTATTTGTACTTTGGATAAAAAGAGTTTATAAACAACAAACTTGTATTCATAAATTTAAACATGTCAATGCTAGTTATAGAACTAATGGAAGTTGTTCTGATTTTGAAGAATGTGAAAAATGTGAATTAATTAAATAGTAAACAATTAAATAATAAATAAAATGAGTACTAAGAAAGAAGAAGTTAAAGCAACAAGTATTGAAGAAACTAAAGTAGTAGAAGTTAAACCAGCTGTAATAGAACCTACTGAAACAGAAATGGTTAAAGAAGGTATGTTAGCTTCTGAAACTTCTTTAGGTAAAGAATGGAAAGAAGAAAAAGGAAAAAAATATACTCTTGGTGTTGACCCTTCTTGGAAAGAAGAAGAACAAGTAGAAGAAAAACCAGCTTTGATTTTTAAATTTGATGAACTTGAAAAAGCAGAAGATTTAGAAGAACTTTTAAAAGATGAAAACAATATTAAACTTATTCCTGAAACTGATGGTTGTGTAGTAGGAAATAAATATTCTCTTACATCAGAAGAATATAAATACTTTACAGAAGTAGTTTATAAGATAAAATAAATTATGATTAGTGTTAATATACCAATATGGTTAATCCTTTTAGGGTTAACCATATTTTCTTTTATAGTAAGTTATGTAAGGGCTTATATAGATGAAAGAATAATTAAAAAACTTTGGGGAAAAGTTAAATCTTTAGTACATTCAAGTAGAGTAGCAATTACATTATTTATACTTATATTATTCGATTTTATATTATGGTATAAAGGAATAATAGTAATTGAAGTAAAAGAATTTACAACTATATTTGATTTAGGATTTTATATATCTTATATAAGATATTTGTTTATATTGTCTTATCAATGGTTCTGGTATAGTTTCTATTTTGATATTATATTAAATAGAATGAGAAATTTAAATGATTGGTATGTAGGACAAACTTCTACTATGGATATAATGGTAAGAAAAACATTTGGTATGAATAGTGGTAGAATATATGGAATGATAAAGTTACTTTTTGTGATTCTTTCCACTATAGGGATAATATTTATAAAATAGTTATATGGCTTTTACTAGCACTAGTTTACTGAGAGAACCTGCATTATATTTTACTAAAAATGGTAAGTACGACTGCGGATTAAAAGGTAGTAAAAACTATAAGGAGTATTGGTTAAGAGAAAAGAAAAGATGTCTTGAAGGTTTTACAACTTCTAATGGAATTAGTATTACTGGAATGCACTATTTTTATTTGAATTATTGTAAGATTCAAATAGTAGAAGAAATAGAAGATGGTAAAGATAAATCTGGTAAAAAAACAGCTAGACGTTATCAAGACTTTCCCTCATTTTGGGATGAAGATTATAAATATTTTTGGTTAGTAGATATTTGTAGAAATGGTATTACTATAGAAAGATTACGAGAACTAGAGAAATGGTTTGATAATGATATACAGAAGTTTAATCTTATTGAAACAGAAGAAAATCTAGGTGGTGGTAAGCACTTATGTTGGTTAAAACCTCGTGGTATGGGAGCATCTTGGAAAGGTGCAGTAATTCCAACACATAGATATTTTTTAGAGCCTAAAAGCAAAACTTTTTTAATGGCTGAACAAAATGAATTTTTATTAAAAGATGGATTGTTTAATGACAAGTTTACTACTTATTTAGATTACTGTAATACAAATACAGAATTTAAAAAAGCTAATGACTTTAAGAATGACAGAAATAAAATGCACGTAAGAGCATCTTATTCTGATAATGGTACAGAAAAAGGTTACATGAGTGAAGTTATAGGTGTAACTTTAAAAGATGACCCTGAAAAAGCTCGTGGTAAAAGAGGATATATATTATGGGAAGAAGCTGGTAAGTTTAAAGGTTTAGAAAGTGCTTGGAATATTGCATTAAAATCTGTAGAACAAGATGGTGCTGTATTTGGTATAATGATAGCTTTTGGTACAGGTGGTTTAGATAAAGGTAACTTTGAATCACTTGAAAAAATGTTTTATGACCCTAGAAGTTTTGGTCAATTAGTATTTCAAAATGTATATGATGAAGGTAGAATACAAACAGAATGTGGATATTTTACTCCTGCATATATAAATCCAAGACATAAAGATAAAGATGGTAATAGTGATATAGTTACTGGTAAGAAATTCTTAGATAAGATTCGATTAACTAAAATTAAATCTCCTAATCCACAAGCTTTAGCACAAGAGAAAACAGAGAAACCTTTTACTCCTAGCGAAGCTTTATTAAATGTAGAAAATAATATGTTTCCTGCTGCTGAAATGCAAACATGGAAAACAAATATTATAACTTCATTGTATAAAAATATAGGAATAAATGGTAAATTAGAAGCTAATGGTGAAGGTATTAAATTTTTACCTAATAGTGATTGTAAACCAGTATTAGATTTTCCATTAAAAAAAGAAACTGATTTAACAGGTTGTATTACTATTTATGAACCCCCTTTTAAAAGAGAAGGAATAATACCTAATAATTTATATTTTATTGCAGTTGACCCTTATAAAGGTGATGCAGAAGGTGGTGCTGTAAAATCATTAGGTGTAGCTTATGTAATGCAGAATATAAATAATTTTACTCCTAGTAAAGGTGGAATTATAGTAGGTTCTTTAATAGGAAGACCTAGTAATATGGCTAAATGGAATGAAGACTTATTTAATTTAGCAGAATATTATAATGCAAAAGTTGCTATAGAAAGTGATGCTGCTGGTGGTTTAATAGAATTTGCTAAAGCTAAAAAGAAATTAAAGTATTTAATGCCTGAATTTACATTAGGTTTTAATACTAATATTGAAGTATCAAAAAGTAAAAGACCATTTGGTGTTCATATAGGTTCTGGTAAAGAAAATAAAAGAATAAAATATGGTGATAAATATATTGACGAATGGTTAAGAGAAGTTAGAAATGTTACAGAAGATGGTGAAACTATATATGGTTATCATACTATTTATGATTTAGGTTTATTAGAAGAATTAAGTAGATACGGAACAGGTAATTTTGATAGAGTATCTGCATTAAGGATTGCTATGTATACTCTTGAAGAATTAGCCCATATAAATACCAAAACTTCTGCAACAAAATCGTCAAGTGTATTGAAAACTTTGAAAAATACAGTAATGTTTCAATAATTATCTTATTTTTGTAATATATGGAAACTCCTTCAATAGCACCTAATCAGAAGGTGTTAGATTTAGATAAAGATAAAAATTGGAAAGAAGCTAATGTAAAGTATTGGGCTTCTATTTGTTTATACTCTAATAGCGATATTATAAATCTTTATAAAGCCGCTAATGGTGAATTGGATGAATTTGAATATAATTATTTAACAAATCCTTTTGGATTAAATTTACACAATAGACCTAATTTAAGAAACTTTCCAGTTAAGTTAAAAAACTATCCTATTATACCTCCTATTATAAATCTTTTAATGGGAGAGAAAAGACAAAGACCTATTATAAGAAATGTAGTAGTAGTTAATGAAGATATTCAAAATAAGAAAACAGTAGAACAAGAAAAACTACTAAAAACTTATGGAGAACAAATGTTTATTAATTATCTAAATGAATTAGGAGTAGATACAGGAGTAGATTCAAAACCACAACCAGAATTAGAAGTACTACTTAAAGATTTTAATAAAAGTTGGAATGATATAAGAGTAATTTTAGGTAATCATGCTTTAAATTATATTGTAGAGAACCAAAAAGTAGAAAGTAAATTTGTACAAGGATTTATGGATTGGTTAGTTACATCATCTGCTTTTGTGTATTATGATGTAATTAGGGATGATGTTGTTATTGATAGAGTATCTCCTAAAAATGTAGGTTTTGTAGCTGATGAAACTGTTACTTTTATTGAAGATGGTCAAGCTGCTTCTGTTAGAACTTATATTAGTGTATCAGAATTTTTAGATAAATTTCATGATATTATTGAAGAAGAAGGTAAACTAGATGAAATTACTAGTTGGTTAAATAGTTTATCTCAAAGTAATGCTGCTTCTACAGATAGAGTTATAATGATGTCTGATAAAGACATTAATGGTTCTCTATCTAATGCTACAGGTACTAGTTTTTCAGGTGCTTACAATCAAGGATATTATGCTAATTTAAGATTAAATTATAATATTGTTATTGAGAATGTTTATACAACTTGGAAAGCTTGGACTAAAATAAAAAAAATACAAATAACAAATGCTTTAGGAGAAAGTGAAATTATTGAAGTTCCTTTTGAATATAAAGAATCTAAAGAAGATGGAGAATTATTGATAGGTTCTTATTGGGTTAATGAAGTTTGGGAAGGATATTTTGTAGGTAATAAATATGTTTTAGGTGCTAAAGCTGTAAAATATCAAAGAGGTAGTGTTAATAATCCTTCTAAATGTAAGTTACTTATTAATGGTAAGATTAGAAAAGTAGGAGATTTAAAATCTCTTAGTGTTGTTGAAACTTTGATGCCTTATCAACATCTTTATAATGTAATAAAATATAAAGGTGCTTTAACACTAGCTAAGAATAAAGAGAAATTAATGACTATACCTTTAGGATTAATTCCTAAAGAAGAAGGATGGGATTTATTTGATTGGTTTTACTATGTAGAATCTACAGGTATAGCTTTTGTAGATGATAGTGATGATAGAATAACACAAACATTAAATGCTATTAAAAGTGTAGATTTAAGTTTGGGTAATTATATTCAATTTCTTTGGGCTTATGAAAAAGAAATTAAAGCTGATGCAGAAGAAGCTGTAGGTATTAATAGACAACGTAAAGGTGATGTTAAAGCTAGTGATGGTTTAGGTACTACACAAGAAGCTAGAAATATTAGTTCATTATCCACAGAAGAATTATTCTCACAATATGATGAATATCAAGAATCTGTATTAAATGGTTTATTAGATTTAAGTAAGTTTGCTTATAGAAAAGGTAAAAAAGCTAGTTATCTTAATAGTGAAGCTAGACAAGTATTTTTTGCTATTGATGATGCTACTGTAGAAGATTATTGTAATGCTGAATTTGGTTTAATAGTAAGTTCATCTTCTAAATATGAGAAGAGAAAACAAAAATTAGAACATTACGCAGAAGCAATGGCTCAAAATGGAATGAAAGGTTCTACTTTGGGTAAAATATTAACTAGTGAAGGTAACTTTAATAGTTTATTAGATAAGTTGGAAGAAATTGAAGCTATGGAAGCTCAAATGGAACAACAACAAGCAGAAGCAGAAAGAGAACATGCTTTACAACTTCAACAATTACAAAATGAAAATGCTGATAAAATATTAGCTTCTCAAAAATATAAAGTTGATGAAGATAATAAAACTAAAGTGATATTGAAAGCAATGGAATTAGATACTAATACTGTTGATGCTAATAATGATGGTCAAATAAATGAACTTGATATATTAGGACACCAATTAAAAGCTAATGAAGTTGCTGGTAAAATGAATCTTGAACAACAAAAAATTAATCAAGGTGATAGAGAAATGACACTTAAAAAGCAAATAGAAGATAAAAAAGCTGAAACAGCTTTAAAGATAGCTAAGGAAAACAAGAATAAGTTTGATGCTAAGAAATAAGTCTATGTATTGAATTTTTATTTGTTTTCTAAAGTTGGTAACAATAATTAATTAAACTAAATTTAAAATTATGGAAAATGGAACAATTGATTGGGGTAAATTAGAGATAGACCCTAATAGTGTTGTAGCAGAAGTTAAACCTGCTGATACTACTGTAGCAGTAGTAGAAGGTAAAAATCCAGATAGTTCTTTACAAGAAGGATTTGAAGAAGTTGAAGGTAAAGTAGTAAAAAAAGAAGTTGTTACACCTCCACCAGCTAAAATAGAAGGTGATAAACCTGCTGAAAATAAAGATGGTAAAAAAGAAGGTGAAGAAGAACAAAAGACAGATGAAGTAGAAGAAACTGTTATTACTCAATTTCTTAAAAAAATAGATTTTGATTTAAAAGATGAAAAAGGTAATCCTATTGAATTTGAAGAATCTATAGATGGTTTATTACAAGCTGCTGAATTAGTAGCTGAAAGAAAAACTGAAAAATCTATAGATAATTTATTTGAGCGTTATCCTTCTGCTTTAGAATTGATTAAACATTTAGATAATGGTGGTACACCTGAAAACTTTGTAAAGGAATATGTACCAGACTTTAGCAAGATTGTTTTAAATCCTGAAAATAAAGATCAGTTAAAAAGTGTTTATTCTCAATCTTTATCCCTAAAGGGATTAACCCCTGTAGAGATAGATGAAATGATAGAAACTGCTGTTCTTAAAAATAATCTTGAAGAGAAAGCTAAGAATGGATTAGCTGATTTAGTTAAATATCGTGATAATCATTTAGCTAATCAAAGAAGATTAGAAGAAAATAGAGAAAAAGAAGCTAATGCTGCTAAACAAGAAGTACTTAATAATGTAACTAATATTTTAAATACTGGTAAATTATTAGGTGTTGAATTAGATAAAAAATCTAGCAATAATTTGTTAGAAGCATTAACAGTTGTAGATAAAGAAGGTTTACGTTTAATAGATAAAAAAGAAGCTTCTTTAAGTTTGGAACAACAATTGTTACTTAAATATTTAGTACTTAATGATTTTAAAGGTGTTATACCTCAAGTTGTTAAAAAAGTACAAGAATTAAAAGATTTAAAATCTAAAGATAAAAAATCTGTTGAATTAGGTAATCAAAAAGAAGTAACAGACACTAAGAAAATAAATTTCTCTAATTGGGAAATGGCTTAAAGGTAATACAATAGTTCAATTTAAATAAACAAAAACAATGAAAATTAATGGTATATTAAATGTGCAAGAAGGTACGTTTAGTTCACAATCATCTACTAACATTCACAGATTATCTGATGCACTTTTAGGTAGTCCAGAAGTTATGAGTCCGATAGTGACACAAGCGTATGGTAAGTTTTCTGACTGGTTTCCTTTGATGTTAATGACAGAAGGTGCAGGAAGAAAGAAAGCTTTGAAGAAAAGCTTGGATGGTTCTTATGTATTACCTATTATGGGTAAACCTAAGAAATCTGATACTATTGTAAGATGTGATTACACTTCATCTGATGTTATTGGTAGAGGTAAAAATCTATTTAAAGTAGTATTTGCTAATAATATCTGGGGAAGAGATTCAGATATTATGAATGGTTCTAGGGGAACTGGTCAACTTTTATTGAAAATTGTTACAAAACCTGTAAGAGTTCAAGATGGTTGGGAACACACATTGAGATTGGAAGGAAGGAATGTTAATGCTACAGTTCCACTAGCTGAATTAAAAGCTGGTAAAAGATGGGCATTGCAAGCAGCTTCAGTTGGTATCTATGATTCAGAAGGTAATGAATCAAGAAACCAAACTCCAGGAAAGTTTCAAAATCAGGTAAACTTTATTAGACGTTCTTATAAGTATTCAGGTAATGTTCAAAATAAAACAATGAATATTACTTTAGATACAGATAAAGGAAATGTAACATTATTTACAGATTGGGAAGCTTACGAAAAACAAATACGTTTTAGAGAAGAATGTGAAAACATACTTTGGTATTCTCAATGGAACAGAGATGAAAATAATACAATTCACGATTATGATATTAATGGTGACTCAACTATCACACGTGGTAGTGGTGTATTAGAGCAGATTCCTAATGAGACAACTTATTCTATAATGACTGAAAAGAAAATTACAGAAATAGTTCAAAACGTACTTTATAATTCTGCCCCAGGAGTTAGAAAAGATATAGTAATGTTTTCAGGAATAGGTGGAAGAAGGGTTTTCCAAGAAGCTTTGATGAAATCGGCTAAAGTGCTAGGTTTACAAGCTACATCTGATAAATTTATTAGAGGAAATGACCCAATGAGTATGCAATATGGAGCTTATTTTGGTAGCTTGTTGACTCAAGATGGTCATACAATAACTATTAAAAATCTTCCTCTATTAGATACTGGTTCTAAAGCTGCTGCTTCTGAAAAAATAGATGGTTTACCAGAAACATCTTTTGATATGTATTTCTTAGATATGTCAACTGTAGAAGGTGAACCAAATATACAATTTGTATATGAAGAAGGTAGAGAGTATATTGAGAAGATAGTTCCAGGATTAACTACACCAAAAGGTTATCCAGATTCTCAAATAGCTGCTAGTTCTAAAGATGCAGGAAGTGTAGAATGTGCTAGGTCATTAGGTGTTTATATTAAAAACCCTATTAATTGTATGAAGGTTACAAGACCTTTAGCTTAATAAATTAAAAAGTAGCTTGTATAAAAATACAAGCTACTTTATTTAAAATTAAATTATCTAAATCAAAATAAATAATAATATGGAAGTTTTAATCCCAAAAAGAGAGCAATTAGTTAAAACATCATCAGAAGGTAAGAAAACAGTTTTTCTTAGACGTATAGATCAAAGATTTATTTTAGCTAGTAAAGTAAATACAGGAGGTAAAGATATATTAGATACTGCTAATATTAGTTTAGCTTCTTTTATGGATAAAAATGTAGGTGGTGTATTTAGACCTTTATCTACATTAGAAGAAAAGTATATAATGCCTAAACTTATAGGTGTTGAATATGGTACTGTTGATTTTTATGATAAAGTTGTAGAATACTATGCTAATATGGAAACTTCTGTAGATTCAGAAGGTGTACAATTAAATATTGGTACTCAAGTTCTAAAAACTACAGAAGGTACTCAAATTTTGATGCCAGATTCTCCTATTGATTGGTTAACTTATAGATTGGCTTTAGAACATTTTAAAGTTGCTAAATCTGGTTCTGAAATAGATATAGAAGCTAATCCAAATGCAATATTTTATATTGATGATTCTGCTGAAAAATCAGATAAAGAATTTGTTAGCTTTAAATTGAAACAAGAAGCACAGAAAAAATGGTTAGATTTAACTTATACTCAACCTCTTTCAGAAGAAAGTAAAGCTAAATTAAATTATGCTTTTAGATTATTGAAAGATGTTCATCGTAAAACTTTAAGAGACGTTGTTACAGATGGTAAAATTGACGATAAAAAGTTAATGACTATTATTGGAGAAGTTGTTGAAACACAACCTCAAGATTTTATTAATGTAATTGACGATAAAGATATTGCTGAAAGAGCATTACTTGGTAGAGCTGTAGAAGCAGGAGTAATTACAAAAGTAGGTAATGAATATTTTGATAATCAAGAATCTATGGGAGAAACAGAAGAAAAAGCAATTCTTTATATGTTGAGTCCTACTAGAGGTACTTATAAAAATGAATTGAAAGCTAGGATTAAAGAAAAAGAAAAACTTAATAGATAATTATGACTCCTAAACTTATCCATATTAGTATTGAACAAGTACTTCAAGTTATAGATAGTAATATATATAGCAATTTTAAACCTAAAGAAATAGATTTACAGTTCAATACTATATGTGATAAGTTTATAGATTTTATTATATCTAATAAAATAGATGGTAATAATTTAAAAATATTTGAAAATATTCAAGCTAGTCTTGATGATTTGAGATTATTAGTATCACTAGATAATATTATATCTAGTGATACTTTATATTTTAATCTTCCTTCTAATTATAGAAATCTTCTTAATGATAGAAGTTTTGTTGTTAGAAGTAATTGTTTTGAATATATTAAATCTGGTGGTATAGAACGTGGTAAATATTATATTAATAAAAGTACTAGTACAATAGTCTATAATGGTCAACAATATTTATCAGGACAAATCTTTGTAGGTTTAAAAAATATTAGTATATTTACTTATAATACAGTTCCTTATACAGGAGGAATTATAGAACTATTAGAAAAACCTAATAGATTAATAGAAGCTGAAAATAAAGCTAATTATAAAGAAAGTAACTTTACTAAACCTTTTTGGTATTCTCCTATTTCTGAATTATCAGGAAATGTTTTAAAATTAAACGAAAGTAAAGATTTTACTGTTGAAGGAGTTATAATAGATTATGTTAGAAAACTAGTTCCTTTAGATAGTAGTACTCCTGATGTTGATTGGAATACAGAATTTCCAGAACCAACAATTAAAACATTAATTGATTTAACAGCTAAAAGATTAATGTTTATAGTGCAAAGTCAAGCTTATCAAGCTGGACAAATTGAATTAGCAAAATAGTTAATTAATATAAATATAAAAGTAAAATGAAAAATTTATTTATTTGTCCTAGTGCTACTAAATATGGTGCTAGTAAAACTTCTGCAACTACTGAAACTGCTTTAGGGTCAGATGATTTAAGGGATGGAGCAATTGGTATTTTTGGATTGTGTGCTGATGGTAAGACTAGACTTATTGTACCTGCAAATGCTTCTGATGCAACTAAAGCTTTAGTTACAGATTTTAAAGGTTCAGGTGGTACATACAATGGTACTAAAATACAAATTGCTAGAGGTACTGCTACAGGTGCTTTAATATCTCCGTGGTTTGATTATACTCTAATGACAACTAAAGGTAAAGAAAATGAGTTGCCGATGTATCAAATGAGTTTCTTAGGTTATGATGCTGTTGCAGCTTTAGGAAGTTTAAACTTTGTTACTCCTGTTGTAGGTGATAGTGCTGGTATTTCTGGTAATAAATCATTATTAGGTTATTCAGAACCTTTGTACTTTAATTATGATACAGCATTAGTAGCAGGTCAATCAGCTTATGATACTTTATTAGCTTTAGCTAAAAGTATTAATACTGATAATTATTTCCAAGCTGATATTGTAGGTGCAGCAGGTACAGCAGGTACAGCAATGAGTGCTGGTACTGGAATAACAGTTACTAAAGGTAGTCCTAATATTAGTGGTACTGGTATGACAGTTCTTACTGCTGGTAACTGGTTAAGAATTAATAATACTCAACCTCTTGTACCACCTTCAACAAATATAAATAAAGCAAGTGCTACACCTACTGCTGCTAATAGTGTTTTATATAAAATTGTTTCTGCAAGTGCAACAGCTATTGTTTTAGATAGACCTTATACAGGAGAAACTCAAACAGGTTTAACATTTACTACTTTATATTCTAGTACTGAATCTGCTTTATCTGCTTCTTTAGGTTTAAGATTAATTATTAAACCTGATGCTTATCCTTCATATCCTAAAGTAACAAATCTTGTATTTGATATTAAAGGTATGGATAACTTATCTTATGCTACTTATGCAAGAGAAAGAGGTGCACAAACAGGTAGTGGTACTACTGAAATGATGATTAACCTTGAAAGATTATTTAATCCTTATAAAGGTTATAACTATGGTGGTGATGATATAATGAATGTATTAAAACCAGCACCTAGTTATGTAGATTTAAGCTGTAATACTTATGATTTGTATTTCACATTAGCTGAACGCTCTACATCTGAAACAAATGATAACGTAACAGTTCCCGATAAAGGTACTTCGGAAATCGTTGTGGCTTTTCCTACTGCAAACAGTGGGTCAGGAGATAACCAAAATTCATACGATGCTCTTATTAAGCTTTTGAGTGCTTATCAAGGTGATGTGGTTTTAGGTTCATAATTTAGTTTGGTTTAGTTAGTTAATTTTAAAACCTCGGCTATTTTTTAGTCGAGGTTTTTTACTATATTGTATATTATGTTAGAAGCTAATTTATCATTACAGAAAATAGCTGAAAGTATAGCACATACTTTAGGGCTACCCTATGATATTTTTTTACAGGAGAAAATTAAATTCTCAGCTATTCAATATAGGGCTTTATTGATAAGAAGAGATTTAGAGAGGAACTTTATAACTAGAAACTTTTTACAATCTTTAAGTTGTTTAGAACTTGTATGTGTAGATTCAGCAGAATGTTGTAATGTAACAACTTACGAAAAGATTTTAAGAACTAAAGAACAAATACCAGTTCCTTTAAGAACAAAGGATTATGATTCTTTTTATAGTGTATCTACATTAGATATACATAAAAGAATTTCTTTTATAGAAACAACTTTTGAAAATTTAAAATATAGAAGAGAATTAAAGTTTACCTCTACAGAACCTTGTTATGTATATCATAATAATTATGTTTATGTGTTTCATAAACCAACACCTAATTTTAAATATATAGATATAGATAGTGTTTTTGAAGATCCTAAACAAGTAGGTAATTTATTAAATTGTGATGGAAAAAATTGTTATAGTGATGATGATATTTTTCCTATGGGAGCAGACCAATATCCAGCTTTAGAAGCATATTTATTAGAAACTTATGGTAAAGCACAAAGAAAAGTTGATAATGAAGAAGTAACTATAAATGAAAATGTATAATGATAAAGCCTTTATTTGAAACAAAAGATTTATTATTAAATAGAAAACGGTTAAGCACTGATTTTCATGTTAGTGATTTTTATAAGAAATTTAAAAAAACTAATAAAGAATTAGCTATTAAATTAGGTTTATTTACATTTAATCAAATATTAGAAGAATATAATAATCTAATAGCAGAAGATGTACTTAATGGAAAATTAGTTAAATTATATTCTGGTTTAGGAAGTTTAGCTATAATAGGAACATTAAGAGCAACTTCTTATGAAGATAAAAAAACTGGTAAAATAGTTCCTATCTCAATACCTGATTGGGGAGAAACAAGAAGATTGGGATTAAGACATCCTGAAACAGGTAATTTAGTAGTTCAATACTTTCAAAATCAAGAATATAAATATGCTATAAAATGGTTTGGGTTTGGTAATATTTCAAATATAAATCTTACTAAATTTAAAACAAGTAAAGATTTTAGAAGAAGTATTCCTAAAAAACTAGAATCTAATAAAACTATCAATTTACAATATAGAAAAAATTATGATAGTTATTTATTAAGTTCTTCTGAAACACAATTTAAGTATAGAAAAACTTTATTAAATAAATAAAGAAATGATTTATAAAACAACATCTTGCAATAGTATTATAGCTAAAGTAATAACAGATTTTAGATTACAATCTAATAATTGGAAAATAGATGCTATTGAATGGATTGGAGAAGGTTTAAGAGCTATAGGACATCATGGTGGTTTTACTAAAAAATATATTAAATTAAAAGTTAGAAATCACAAAGTAGCTATACCTTGTGATTTATTAGAAATACAACAAATAGAATATGGTAATAGACCTTTACCTTTAGGTAGTTCTTTAAGAAGAGGAAATTATCAACCTTTAGTTAATACTAATGAATTTGTAAGTAGTGAATTTACATTAGTAGACCCTGATACTGATGAAGTAGAATATATACACGAAACAACTAATTTCAGATTAGAAGGTCAATATTACGAATTAAATCCTGATTTTATACAGACATCTTTTGAATCTGAAGATATAGTTGTATATTATACAGGTTATACTTTAGATTCTGATGGTTATCCTGCTGTACCTGATACATATCAACATAGAGAAGCTTTAGCTTTTTATATATTATATAAATGGTTATCACAAGGTAATAAACATATTACTTGGGATAGACAAAGTGCTTGGGAAATGTGGGAAGGTGACCCTAGAAAAGGATTTTCAGGATTAAGACGTAAAGCACAAAACAAAGCTATATTTCCTTCTATTGCTTCTATGGATGTTTTTGCTAATTCATGGACTAGATTAGTTAGTAATAGAACATTACCAAATAGTTCATTTATTGGAGCAAATCAACAACAACAATTTATTGGTTTATAATGAAATTAGTAAATGGTATATATCAAGATTCTAATCTTTCTGACCAACCAGAAGGAACATCATTTTTTAATAAAAATGTAGTTAGTAATGTTAAATCTGGTTCTCTAAATAATGAAAACGGATTTAAGTTTTCAGCTATAAATAATAAAGTTACTTTAAGTATTGGTAGTAAAATTCCATTGCATTTTATCCCTATAGGGATAATAACAATGATGGATGAAGTAGTTGTATTTAGTACAGATAATACTAATTCAGAAATAGGATTATATAATGTTAAAACAGATACTTATCAAACTAAAGTTAATAGTCAAGAATTAGATTTTAATACTTCTTATCCAGTTGAAGGAGCATGGAATGTTAATTTTGAAGGTGATGTTATTATAGGTTGGACAGATTTTAATAAATCTCCAAGAGTATTAAATTTAAATAAAATACCTAGTCCTTTTACAACTTCTAAAATAGATATTTTTAAAGAATTACAAACAGTAAATCTTTTACAATATGAAGTTTTAGATAGTGGAAGTTTTTCAGGTTCAGGAGCATTTTACCCTTATTATAGATATAGTAATTATAGTGGTGATACTACAGCTTGGATTCCTTTACCTTATATAATATTTACAGAAGGTAATAATAAAAGTATTAAATTAACTTTTAATGATATAGATACTACTTATGATTTATTTGAAGTAGCTTTTTATTATAGAATAGGTAATCCTTTAGATACTGAAAATGTACCTATATATTATGAAAGAATATTTAAACAAATACAAACAACATCTAATTCAACTATTGTAACTACAATTACAGGTTCAGAAAGTTTTATAGAACTTATACAAGGTGAATTATTAATACCTGCTTTAGATTATAAAACTGCTTTTACAGTTACAGAATTATCTAAACAATTTGCATTAGGTAATTTAAAATCACAAAAACCATTAAAGTATCAAAAATATGCTTGTAATATAAAACTTAAATGGTATAGTGAAGTAGTTGATTATACAGCTTTTTCTTCTAAATTAGAAGATAAAGGTTATCAACATGATGAAATAATGGCTTGTTATATAAGATTTAAATTATTAAATGGTAATTATAGTGAAGCTTTTCATATACCTGCACCACCATTATCTAATTTTGATTCTGTAGTAGGTAATACAAATACTTATGAAACAAGTGCTAAAAATTATCAGATTAATGATTATAGTGTAATTACAGATACTAGTAATACAAATAATTGTAAAGGTACTTTTAGTTATTGGGAAAATATAGATGAACAATATCCTAAAGAAAATTTAAGTAATTCTAATTTAGAAGAATTTAACGGAGCATTTGATTATGATGGTAATCCTATAGTTGGAGGTAGAAATTTATTAACAGAAACGTGTGTAAATGGAATAGGAAAAGTTAAACATTTTAAATTTCCTAATTTACAAACTACTTGGCAATATTATAAAGATAAAGGTATTTCAGAATATGGATTATCTAAACTTGATAGATTAGGTATAATAGTAGATACAGATTCTATTGTAATACCTACAGAAATACAAGAACAAATTCAAGGATACGAAATATTTTATGCTGAAAGAAGTTTAAATAATACTACTATATTAGGTCAAGACTATAGTTTATTAAGTAGTGATAATTTTGAAATAAGTATAGACTATGGTAGATTTTCTACAGGTTGTAATTTTGGTACTGTTATAGATTTAGATGAAAT
>JAYDZG010224125.1:0-16034 GCA_034509265.1 Microcambeva bendego
AACTTTGACCCCGCCAAATCGGGTAAACAATGTTGTGAATCCAGTCGTATCCCCTGTGGTGTGATACAGTCCGCAAACCCCATTTGGTTCCGCAGCAGTTGCACCAATCACCATTCCGTATGTCGGCGTTTTTATGTTAAGGAAGCCGCTAGATAACTCGAACGTGCCTTGAGGTGATGCTCCAGAACCAACCTGAACTGTACCGCCAAGCTGGACAAAGCCTGTCCCCGTCTTGATCGCGTAATGCGACCCGACATCACTGATTTCTAACCCTCGGAAGTCAGCAGCAGCAGTAATAGTTGGGTTGACGTATAGTCCACGAGTGATGCCAGACGCACCGCCTGTTTGATTGACAGTCGTAGTTAAGTTCAATAGATCATAAGTGCCTGTTCCTGATGTTGGAGCAAAGCCACGAGCTATGTAAACATGACGAGCAGAACCCGATGTTTGGTTAGCAGTAGTACCACCAAAACTAAAAGCATGGGAATTGGCTGTACTGTTTTGGTAACTATAAAAAGCAAGACCAAGCCCACCATCAACCGGGGTTAGGTTTGCTGTTCCAGAGAATGCATAAATCCAAGGTGAAATGCTTGTTGGGTTGACATCGATTGCACCGACACGGATCGTTGACAGGTCCAACTTACCATCTTGTCGCAAGTACAACTTAGGGTTTCCAGTGGAAGGACTGAATTGCAACTCACCGGGGTCGTATCCATACCCGCAACCGATATCCCATTTCTGGGTTGATGAACCGCGAAGGCGAATCCTAGCTGAGTAGTCGGTCGATTCGGCGATCTCAAGCGTTTTACCCGGATAGACTCCGTTTACGCCTGTGTTGCCAATCAATACTTTGCCGTTGTAAGTTGTCAGAATTCGGCTTGTGTTTGTTCCGATGTAATAAGCATCAAGAGCATCGCTAAGACCGCCTGCACCGAACCCACCGAGGGCAGTTCCGCTTGAGCCTATAAATGAGTGCTCAACAGCCCAACCACCAACTTGCCCCTTGATAGCGATTTTTGTTGTTGTGCTTCCAACAGCCGTTAGATTACCGCTACCATCAAGAGTCATCTTTGCAGTCGATGAGTTACCCCCGGTGTACCACAGTATCGACTTGTTAGCAGTAGCTGTTCCGCCACTGTAGCCCATGAACATTCCAGCAAGATAGTCCGATACTCCACTGGTGTTGTTTGAGCTTATCGTTACCCCACGTCCGTCAATAGCACTCGATGAGTTATTGAGCTTGATCGAGTTGCTGCCTACAACATTGAAATGTAAATCTTTACCTGAATCAGCAAACAGAGACACCAAACCACTATCAATTGAAATCCCGCCATTTCGACTTCCGTTATAAAGGAATTCGATTCGTCCATCCGCAGCAGCACCCGTATCAAATCGTGTTTGTGCTCCGTTACCAAGTACATGGAGCTTAGCAGTTGGTGTGACGCCGATACCAACACCGGAACTATTAAAAGTAGCATAGGCCGAATCATAAGCTGGGCCTACCCAAAAGTTGGTTAGGGCATCTGCACTACCAAGTATTCCGAAACCACCTAACACCGTTCCGGCATTTCCGGTGAACCCGTAGAAGTGAGCCCAGCCTCCGGTTGCGGCTCCTTTGATAAGCACCGAACCATTGTTGGCTTTCAAGCTGATTTGACGATCAGTAGACGCTCCGACAGTTGTAATAGTTGGAACAATTGCGACAAGCGAAGAAGTAATAGTCATGTAGGGATTAGAGTTGCTTGCTCCAATCCAAAAGTTAGTCAGTGCATCCCCTGACCCAACCATGCCGTATCCGCCAAGCAATGTTCCAGCATTCCCAGTGAATCCGTACTGGTGAGCATACCCACCAGTTGCCGCACCCTTGATCGTGATTCTACCGTTTCCGCTGCTAAGAAAGATTTGACGATTGCTCGACAATCCAATTGTTGCATCTCCGTTGCCGGTGATGTTACCAGTAACGTCCATCGTTCCGCTAAATGTCCCTGTACTTCCCGAGATTGGAGCATCAGCACTACCAGCAAGGTTCCGTGAGCGGATGCCCCCTGCTGCTTGGAGGTCGATTGTTGGGCCTGTGGCTCCTCGGGCTATTTTAGCGTCTGACCCACCAACAAATAAACTATTGAACGTTGGATCGTCAGTTGTTCCAAGCCCTATATTCGTGCGAGCATAAGACTTCTGCTGAGAAGTAGTGGTCATTGGGCCCAATAGGCCGTTAGTAAATCCGGTCATGTTAGCTCCACCTGTAAGTTTTGCCTATGTATTACTACTCTGGCTGATCTGTTACTATTGTAACATTAGCAACTCCACCACTAATTAGCAGATTAATAGAATCTGTTGGAACTGATTCTGATTGAGCCTTCCAAGATCCACTAGCAAGAATCTTTACGGAATTTTCACTAGCAGTTGCCACTGCTCCAAAATTAAGATATATAGGTAAACTGGCGGATAAATTATATATTTCTAAAATCGAGCGGGCCCCATGAGGTAATATTTCGGTACTAACACCGTCCGCTAAAGCAGATCCAAATGCCCTACACGGCTTAAGATCGAGGGCCGAACCTAAATTAACCTGAGTATCTGAACCTTGGTCTCCGACACTATATCGACCTCCGGGAAGTGCCCCGGTAACAAACCCACCCGTTCGAATAGGCTCACCGCTATAAATTTTTTGATATGTCATAACATCCCCCGTAAATAAGTACTTATTATCTATATTGATATACGCATAACAAACACTTTGGCTATGTACGTAAAAAAACCGGCCATAGGCCGGTCTCTTTACTATTTTCATAATTCAGCTTAGAAGCTGCCGAGCAAAACTCGTCTCGAATCGAGAACGCCGAATCCCATTCGGGCCCAGCCGTAGAAACCTTGGCGTTGTTGACGGTGCAAAGTTTCATCTTCGAAAATCTTGACAGGATCTTTGATAGGCATAATGAACGAGTCATTTTGGGACAAGTCCATACCAACTACCAATTCGGTGTCAGAAGTCGAAAGCGAAGCGGCCAAGTCGGTGATGTAATAGTCTTGATATTCTTGACCATCACCAAGCTCGAACAAATCGTGAAGAGTAACGCCATAGATGTTGGTGAGAGGAGCACCAGAATCAGCGGCCTTGTAAACTTCTCTACGGCTTGTATCATCCAATTGATCGATACCCCAGTTTCGGATATCTTCAACACCTTCAATGGAGAGGAACAAATCGGTCAATCGACCGCGAGCAGTAACCGAGTTACCACCACCGTTTCGACGCATAACAGATTTCATAAGCGAAAGCAAGCGTTTGGTCATTTGACCAGCAGCAGCGTCAGCATCATAAACCAAAATGTTACGGTCAGCAGCAGCGGCCAAAATGGTGTGCCAGCCATCGTCATTCATCTTCTTAACGAACGAGTTCTCAAGAACTTGAGTTGCTCGGCTAAGAATGTTCCAATTTCCATTTGCAGCATAGCTCAAAAGGAAGTCGATTGCGGAAGCGATGCTATAAGTCGCAATCCGAACGTAATCACTTTCTACAGACCTTTGAGGAATGTAACCGTGACCGGGATTGGTATAAGCAACGTGTTGGGTTTCAGTCCCCGGTGCGAGCAAATCCAAAGGAAACTCGTCAGTTCCGTCTGTAGACGGTGTGAAAATCCCGCTAAGAATATTACCAGCTTGAATTCCCTTACGAAGCGGAGTCTCGATAGCCTTAGCAATTTGTCGCTGAGCGGCAAGTGCAATAGCCTTATCGGGATCGCCCGAGGTCTTAAAAAGCTGAATAAATTCTGCTGATGGTTCTACTAAATTAGCCATTATTTTATATTCTCCTGATTATCGTACAGTTGCTGGTAGGTTGACTTCAAGTTTAGCGTAGCCGTCCTGATCAGGAATGCTAAGCCACATACCGATAACGGATGGGGCAGTGCCTTGACTTGTTAGGTTAGATGCCGAAATGTTTCCAGAGTGAGCAGGATAAGCCGCAGCACCTGCTGTTGGAGCCGTTCCCTGAATCTTATTGGTTACAACATAACCCTTTCGAAGCAAGGTCACTTTGGAACCCTTTTGTACTTCGTTTTTATATTGGTTAAGGTGTTGACGGGTAAGGTCAATATTAACCATATCGTTGAGCAAAATACCTACAGGAATCTTACCAGACGAGCTAGCGGCATAAGTAACCAAGGCAGCACCCTGATCCATAGCAGCACCCGAACCGGAAGTAGTACCGTAGCATACGCACCCACCACGCTCAGCAACTTCATTCATGAAAAAGCTGATATCTGTTTGCAATTCTAATCGATCTGACTTAAGAGCCATTATATATTCTCCGTGTTATTATTTCGTGGAAGTTTTGAGGACGTTTTGCCCAAACCAGCTAGCAGCGGCTTCGTGAAGCGATGCAGGGGTTTGAGCGATATCATTTAAAGATGCCTGAGTTTTTTCCGTTTCTACAGTAATAGAAATGTCCTCAGCTTCTGTTTCTTCGGCTTTAGAGCCCTTAACTGGCTTGTCTTCGGTTTTGTCTTCCTTTTCAACAACAACCTTACAATTGACCTTTTTCATAGCTGCAACAACTTTATCAAAAGCTGCGTCATCCAATGCGTCAAAGTGAGACAAGTCTGCCAAATCTTCGTCAGTCATTCCGGCCTCAGCTAGAGATGCCTTGCGTTTATCACATTTGGCTTTCTTTTCGAATCCTTGCCACTTAGCTTCGGCTTCTTCTTTAGCCTTAGCAACTTGTGCCAACGATACTTTAGTACCTTCAAGTTCAGCCTTTGCGGATGCAAGTTGAGACTGCAAATCCTTAACGCTGACTTCAAGTGTTTCTGCTTGTGTTTTAATAGTAGTCAAACTAGCAATAGTAGCTTCGGCCTCAACGAGTTTAGCCTTAACACCTTCTAGTTCAAGTTCGAGTTCTTTCGACATATCGGTTTCTCCTGATACGGTTTGGGTTGTAACTTCTGCAACAGCGGCTTCGACTTCCTCAGTCTTACTACCTTCTGTAACTTCTACATCATCTGCCTCAATAATGAGACTTCTTGGGTTAGCGGGTTTATTTACAAGGCCCACACCACTGAAAGCTAAGTCCCGAAGAACTCGGCCCACTTTATATCCCTGATATACTCCAGTGCCGCCATATGCCCGCAAATGCTTACTCAAATATGCGGTAGCTTCATTTCTTGTTATATATTTTACATTTCCGTCTTCGGATTTTAGGCAATAATCAAATGTTGGAAATAAACATTCCATTGAAACAAACCATTTTCCATCCTTGATTTCATTGACTAACAAATCCGCTCGGGCCTGTAATTCAGCGTCTGTCCAGCTTGTATAAATTACGGCGGTATTAATAATATTAAATTCGTCGGGAACGACTAAAGAATTATGATCTATTTGATTATGTTCAAAGTCGGCCACATAAGAGCCCGTCATATGCCCGATAATATCTTTTTCATTGTGCATGAAATTGAATTGTTTATCTTCTGGGGTGCTCCTTGCATTCCATAATTGATCAGCTAAAAATACATCGTCATTATTATTCCATCCAGTACTTACTAAAACAGACTTTAAGTAAAATAAGTCATTCTGGTTTGGATTGGCCGATGCAATTGCTATTTGTAGCGGTTTATGAATTGCTAAAACGTCCACTTCTGCCACAGATAGGCACGAAACAGAAATGTTAGCGAGTATTCTCTCGGCAATTCCGTCAGCTATTTCTTGAGCAAAAGCTTTCATTGTGTTTTTTCCATTGTTTGTGTTTAAAAGTTCTAAGAAAGAATACGCCAAATAAAAAATATATTATTATATTCACGAATTTTCTGCGAATATTACCGCATACATAATTCTAACCTCTTCAATTGTGGGCTGTCTTTCATGTATTGAAACAAATGCACTGCACTTTTCCCGGACTTCATTATAGAAATCTTCGGAGGGGCGAACCTCTCGGGCAATAGCGGCTTTTAATACGTTCTCGTCCACAGAAACCAATGGTTCTAGGCCCAAAAACGTACATAATTTCATTTCTTCGAATTTAGTAAATTCCTCTTTGGAAAGACTTCTAATATTTTTCTTTTGGGACAAGGAAAGAAATATAGGAGTTAATGCATCGGAAATTTTATCTTGAGCATCTAGGGCCCACATTAATACAGACGAATCGGCGGCTTTAGTTCTAGGAAGAACTCTTTTTTGTTTTCGGGGGCCTTTATCGGCAGAATTCTGTGGGCGGCCACCAGCGGGCCCGGCCTTTTTAGGTTTTGCCTTATTAGCAGTTCCGGGGGCCGGTTTCATTTCTGGGGCATCTTGATAAGGTAGTCCGATTTCGTCAAAGTAATCTTTTCCTAGATTTCCGGAATTTTGGGCGATCTTTGCCATATCTTCCTTGTGGGTTGGGATAGCAAACGGGCCCATCTTAGGTGGAACAAGATCGTTATTTTGACGAGCTTTTTGCTCTCTCATAATTCTAATTCTTTCAATTTCGGGGATTTCCTTAAATCTTTCGAGCAGGGTTTCCTCGGACATAATAGAACGATCAACCAAATTAACTAATTGGTTTTTGATTGCGGCCTCGTCTGAGAGGATGATACTATCAAAATGTATGCGGGCGGGCTCTTTGAACTTCATAGCCTTTCTAACTATCTCAAGTTCTTCATTCCAGAAATTCAAAAGGATAGATCGGCCATATTCCAGTCTTTCTATAAGCATTTTGATAGAAACATAGTTATTTGTATAACTTCCGGAGCTACCAGAACCGGCCAGAGCGGCAGAAATCCCGAGGCCCTGATAAATAGCATTTAGGACTGGTTCGTACTTGGCATTGCCGAGGAATTTGTAAGCTTGAGAATTAGATTCTATTAATTCAATGTCGGGGCCCCATACCAAATCGAACGTACCACCACCAACATTACTAGCCAAAACATCCCGCAACATATTCATAACGGGGGCCCGAGGGGCAATTTTGTATTCTAGACTACCAACCTTCCAAAGACGGACCTGAGAAATCGTACCGTCAAGGGCAGAAAGGTCAGCAAGCTTCATTTTTTCCAACATCGCAATATCATCAAGGATTGGATTTATCATCGGATTGGCCCAAACGAGCCAATCGTCCTTCTTATAGTGATGTAAGCAAAGCCTGCTGGAATCAAGCAAAACCTCACGTTTGCCCTCTTTGATCTGATTCTGTATGTATTCGGGTAGATAATCGTTATCTTGTGTAATCTCTCCACTTCCGAAAGTTTTGTCATTTATCTTCAAATAATAAACCTTGTTTCCCTTGATCATTTTAGCTTCGATCATCAAAGGATTAAGGAATTCGTATGACCACGGGATTTCTCGACGATATACCTTAACTTCATCAAGGATGGAAGCTTCGGAAGCCGCCAGAGTCTTTTTAAACTCTTCCTCTTTCATTTTCGTAATTTTTGCGTTTGTTCTATTTACAATTACATTTCCGCAACGATACAAGTAATTTAGGAATCTTTCGGATCTTTCAAGTCCGCCGATTTTCTTAAACCAGTTCTTATAGAATTTTTCAATCTTTGGGTCTGTGTGAACTATGGTCAAGCCCTGACATGCAAAGTCGCCCATGAGGTCAATCACATTACGGATAAGACCCACACGGTCGTATGCGGTCATAGAAGCTCGAATTATGGCCTTCTGGCGAGTCGGAGTCATATCTCCGGGTCGGAACGCCTCGTAATCGTCACGGCTGAATGAGGGCCTTACAGAGATGTTTGGCTCTACATTGATATACCTTCTATTATTTCCGGCTATAGATGCATTGGCCCTATCTACTTCGATAACGCTAGATGAAGCTAGTGGGGCCCCGTAAGAAGAAATATCTTCCGATGTCATTTTAGACATAAAGCCGTTGCCTACATACATTCCGCCGTTAGTATTTTGCATATATTCCTCAATACGATTAGAGATCTGATTACAATGAGATATACGCATACTTTCAGAAAGTATGACAAACAAGGCAACAAAGAAAAAAATATATGTATGTAGTCGGGACGTTAACTTAGCGGGCGATTCGTCCGACCCAGTAGGAACGCCGCCCGAGTATTGTCGGTGTCTCTATGTTCTCTGTATTATATTCTTATATCTTGTACCATTCCATAATGATCCCTTACTCCTATTTTCATTAACCGATAAAGGTCTAAGGTTTGTATAATGGAAACAAATTTTTTGTTGCTCTGGATCGGTTAGGTCGAATGATGCACAAGGACGTATATGATCGATTTCCCACTCACCGTAATTTTCCCAAGACATACCTTCCGTAAACTGACTTTCGATATAAACTCTAGCCTCCGCAAATGTACATCCTAGTAATTTTTCAGTTGATTCAGATTTTACTCCATTTTGAACAAGTATTACCTTTCTAGTCCTAACCCTCAAATAATGTGCTGTCCTAAAATTTGGATCATTTTTTATTCTTTCCTTAGCGTATTCTCTTTGAGCTTTATTAACCTTTTCCCTATTTTCTAACCTATACTTTCTAGTTCTTTCTAACGTCTTTTCTTTGTTATTTTTTCGATATTCTTTTTTTCGTTTATTTATTTTTGCTTTGTTTTTTTCGTGATACTCTTTTTGTCCTTGCCTTATCTGCTCCACATTATTTTTTCTATATTCCACAGATCTCGCCCTTTGTTTTTGATTGATCTCTTCCTTGTTTTCTTTTTTGTATTCTGATATACAATCTTTACATCTATGAAATAATCCGTCTTTTGAACGCCTATTATTATAAAAATTTTCCAATTCTTTATAGAGTCTGCATTTTGTACACTTTTTCATAATTTTTCCTACGAAAAAAGCCCATAAAATTTACTGGTTACGACAGTAAAAAATACAGGCTTTTAGATAGTTTGTTTTAGTGGTTAGGTAATTATCGTAACTAATTACCCGTAAATATATACCCAATTTAACAAAATTTTCGTAAATTAATAGCCATAAACAGAACCATAATTTAGCCCACCATTATCTCCATTTAGGAACCAGTCAGGAGCAGAATAAAGTTGTTTATCATTAAAATCATCAGGTTTCATTTTCCTAGAGAAACCGCCCGCCGCAGTATATCCTTCAAACACATTAGTTTTGTACCCGGCCCGAGCAGACATATTAGCCATAAGTAGGGCCGAATATCTATCTTTACGTAATTTTCCTTTTTTGCCGGTTCCTGCGGATGTATCGGGAGTATCCCACTTTTCCCGGCCCGATGGGGTTTGAGTTACTACAATCATAGCTAATTCATCTTTAAGTTCTTCTATATCCATAACACAATCTTCTAAAGTGTCGTACATACGGTTTGCCGCAGCATCCTCTTGATATGACATTTCAAGTGTGATAGAATCATAGAATGGAAACAGCAAAACTCTGTCTTCAAGATCTTTTCTCATACCGTGATTAGCCTCGGCGGTCCAGTCGGCCTTGGCAAAGTTACACATTTTAAGAATGTGGAGCCCGTTATTATCATCAGTATCTTTTTCTTTGTCCGGGTCTATGGTGGGCCATATGGGCAATTCGCCCTCTTGAATCTTATCCTTATCATGGAGGCATTCCATAATAGCCACACCGCCCCCTTGAGAGTCTAGGGCGATTTCTTGACACGGAAATATTTTCATCAAGTCTCTAATCTTCCGGGTACAATATGAATAAAAGTCCGATTCCTCAACTACTTTGGCATTGAGCTTTTCTTTATGCTGCTTTCTGTTAGTGGTCCACACATGTACAATCCTCCTGTGATTTCCATGTATTTCCAAAACCACTATAGCAAAATGGTCAACTTCCGAAGCAGGGTCAACCCCGAAAACATATCTTTTATCGGGCGATCCCCTCGTTGTGGCCTCAAAGAATATTTCTTCCTCTCCTAATACTATGGGGTTATTGTTCTTAATTGTGCAAGATTCAATCAGGGTTCGTTTAAAGAATCCTACGGAGTCGCCCGAGAAGATTGCGTTATATTCCATATTAAAAATGCCGCTATGGATATTAGCCTTTGCCTGTGCAATCATCCCCTCATCCATCAAACCGTCTGGGAGATTGGATACGGGAATCCGTAATATACTATAATTCTTCCAGTTGAACCCCCTAGGATCGGTATCACCCAGAATTTCATTTATTTTCTTCGGGTCCCCCTTGGTCATAAGCCACGACTTACGTTTCTTCCAATAATCATAAAAGTGATTAAACGTATAATATGCCGTACCAGCTATAACAACCTGATTTTCCTTTTGGCCGGGCTCTGAATCATCCACTTTTATAAGCCCGAGTTTTTCCTTACGTTTCTTCTTTACTTTATCGACCGGGCTTGAGGAAACCACACCGAACCCGAAAACAACCGTTTCAAGAATATCAATGGGAATACTTGAGAATTCATCGCAGAAAATATCGTGGGCCCGCTCACCCCGGATGGTATCCCCGCTACCTAAAGGAAGGCACGTTATAGTACTGTTATTAATTTTTATAGTGCATCTGTCTACGCCACCAAAGCATCCACTACCATCCCCACACAAATCCCTAAGTACGGGGGCGTTTTTCCAAATGTCCTGCATATATGCAAAAAGAAACTTAGATTGTCTAAAGGCCGCACCAACAACTACTATTTTTCTCTTTGGTAGTAATAGGGCCCGCAACATTGCATAGACCGACAAACAGAAAGATTTAGAGGCCCCCCGACATGCTATAAGCATCGGAAACTTCTTGTCCCACAACTCTTTGATAATAACTAACTGAAATGGCAATAGATCAACGTTTAGAATGTACTTTGTCACAAATCTAAAGTATTCGGGCATTGACATCACGATATAAAGCTTTTTCAGGATCTCATTTGGGTCCGGATCGCTAAATACATAGTCCATAGGGTTGAATAATTCATCGTCCGGGACCTTAATATCGAGCCAGTCATTATCAAAATCGTTAGCCATCAGAATACCTCTCGTAAATTCTCTTCATAATACTACTAGCCGTAACAAATGCGTTATGGGGATTGTCGCAAAAGATAAAATTAACATCATATTCCATCTGAAACTCTAAAAGAGCCTTCATAATGGATTTGCCCGTCATACGTACTAGCTTTAATTGTTGTCTTGGGATACCGGCCCCCTCGGGAAATTTCAATAATTCGCTACATGAGAATTCGCATATGATATATTTATGTTTCACATGCCTCATTTTTTCAAATTCTCTTCGGAAACGGGCGACTTCCTTGCCCAAATTGGTAGAAATCTCAGACACACACCCTTTACGCTCTAGACATACAATATCTTCCATGCCTTTTATGGTATAATCACCAAATTTAAGGGTCCCTACTTCGGTCCCAAGACATTTATCATATTTTTCGAAAGTCCAGCCGCATTGTTCGCGTGTGTCAGATTTTACCCAGTATGCCATTATAAATAACCCTTTATTTTTTCTATTGTCTCATATTCCGGGCTTCCTAGAACAGCGTCACAGAACCCGTATTGGACAGCCTCATCGGCATTTAGCCACCAATCCTCCTTGGAAGAAAGCTTTCTTTTTAAAGTTGCCCTAATTTTTGACTCTTTCTCATCCTTAAAATACTCAGCTCTCTTGCAAGACTCCGAATATATGTTATACATCTTCTCTGTGGCGAGCTTATTTGCTTCAACATATGATAGGGCCGCTCGGTTGGTATGTTCCATATTTACATATCCCTCGTGGATTAACCAATCACAATTAGGAGTGGTAACTCTATACCCTTTTCCGGGCTTTACGGCCTGAGGTATGACTGTTCCCATAGACGCTGCACATCCGTGGGTTATAAATACAATAGGAGACAAAGAGAAAAATATACTATCATAGATAGCCATCCCGGCTGACCAATCGCCCCCTACACTATATTGATGTATTATTATGGGCTTATTTGAGCGGGCCCCTAAAATCCTCATATTCTTTATGAATGACATGGCCACTTCTGAGGTTATTTCATCATGTAGAAATATCTCACGGGACTCTATTGAAAGCCCGAACTCGTGGGTTAACTGAATTTCGTCATATTTTACGGCCATTATTTCCTCGGATGTTTAGAGCTAACGACTGCGGCAAAGTACGGGGCGTATATGCTTTCTTTATTGCGTATATCCCAGTGACATTTCTTACATAAACAAATTAAGTTGTGGATATCGTATCTTAGGGCCGGATTATCTGCCCATCTAATAATGTGGTGGATTTGCAAAGTACGGGCCGTCTTTTTCTTTTTGCACAATTGGCACGTCATATTATCTCGGGCCCGGACCTTTTTGTTTAATTCCTTATCCACTTCTCTATCCATACAGCATATCCTTAATTATATCTATTAATTGATATTTAGCAGTCCAGCCCAATTCACTTTTTATCAAAAAAGCGTCTCCGCAATTAGCTTTTACTTCGGATGGTCGAAATAGAGATCTGTCTATTAAAACTTTTTCCTGAATATCCTTATGGGTTAACCCAGATTCAATAAATGCCTGTTCTAAAAATTCCCTTATGGAATATGGACGCCCGTTAGATATAACATAATCTTTTTTACATTCCGTAGACATTAAATAAATGCCATGAGCTACATCTTTTGCATGCGTCCAATCCCTTACCACATCTATGTCTCCTAACCTTAAGGGTTCTGCAAAATCATACACCCTCAAGTAGTCAATTATTTTTTTAGTAACGAAGCGGCCCTCTCTTCGGGGCGATTCGGTATTAAATAGAATTCCAGAGCAGCATCTAATCCCGAATTGCTCTCTATAGAGACTTACCATATTATGGGCTGCCGCCTTAGAAATCCCGTATGGGCTATGGGGCCTCATTGGGGAATTTTCATTAATGACTCCCTCTCCATACATTTCGGAAGACGATGCATTAAAAAATCGAGTGGCCGAAGAATATTGTCTGATTGATTCTAAGATATTTACAATCCCCATAACGCCCGAAGAAAATGTTTGATATGGCTGGTCAAATGAAAGCCCCACACTACTTTGGGCGGCGAGCCCGTAAACTATATCATATTTTTTAGCAATTTCCTTTTGAACAAAAAACGGGTCCGAAACGTCCCCTTCTAACAAAGAAAAAAGTTTATAATCTACATTTTTAGGGGTTTTGTTTTTATAGGTTACTTTTCTAGTAACTCCAACAACCTCGTGACCATTTTTCAGCAATTCCTCTACGAGATAAGAACCTATTTGTCCCGAGGACCCAAAAACTAAACATCTCATTAATCATCCCTCATTACAGTTTCGGGATTAAGTAGCGGGCGATCAACAACACCGTCCTCATATCTAATTTCGGAGCCTAGTCTATGTGACTCGGCCATCATCGCCAATCTATATTTTTCCATTTCAAGCCCCACGGCCCGGCGATATTCTGAGTTCTCAGTTAATTTTGCCATAAGCGTAGTAAATTTCTCATTACTATTCTCAAACATTTTAACCCGTTGGTCCCGCGTACCTTTAATTTCTTTAGTAAGGGCCGATTTACGTGTCATAAGCCCCTGATATTCATCTGAAACATTTTTCATTGAGCCCTGTAGCATAGCCACCTGACGATCCCGCGTCATAATGAACTCCATATCCCAGTCTTCACGCTTTTTCTGTTTTTCCATTAATATTTCGTACTGGATTTCCTCAATCTGCCGCCGTGTCTCATTTTGGGATACCAATAGACGGTCGCACAAAATCCCGATCTTAATAATATCAAGTATCTGCATTTCTTCCGTGTGGAATATATCATCCTTAAATTGCTCAAAGTGGTCCGCGTATTGATACTCGAACGTTTTCATCTCATCCTTATTAAACTGTTTTAGCAGGTCCCGATAGAATGGCCGGTCTTTAAGATTATGTTTAACTTTTAAAGTGGGGGCCGCTAGACTTTGAACGCAATCCGACACAACACCGGCCCGACGCCCGAGAGTTTTGCCCATTTGCTCACAACTTAGCTTATCTTTATTAGTCGCAATATATTCTATTTCTTCTTCTGTTAATTTTCCCGTTTTCTTAGCCACGTAAATTTTCCTCCCCGTTGTTACTAATAATAGCATATATTTCTTTGCGGCGAGTTTGTGTTACTCGGGCCCCCGAAAGCATTCTTAAATAATCTTTTCTATAGGAAGGTGGAATAATTTTGTTAAGATTTTCTATTTCTTCGGCCCGCCCGAGTTCTTCAGCATAATCCATATCGTATGTTTTAAATATCTTATCTATGTTGCCGGGGCATGTTAGGGCTTTTTTCATTAGCTGAAGTGTTTCGGCAGTTCCCGCATTGGGCCTGAAGTATTTATCTCGCTTAAGAGTTTTTAATCTGTTGCTCATATGGTTAGCGATAAAATTTTCTAGCGGGCGTTTACCATCGTAGCGGGTGTAGGCATCCATACCCATGATGTAGGCCTCTTGGATGAGGTCCTCCTTCGCGTAATAGGCGAATGCGTACTTTGGGGCAATAGTTGACGCGAGGCCCCATATGATCTCGTGGGCTTGCTCTGGCGTGAATTTATATTGATCTGGTTTGTTCGGCTCGTTCATACTGGTATATACTCATTAATTTGTGTACTGATGTGGTGAGGTATTATTACTCCTAATGATATACCCGGTAAAGATACAAGTAATTAACAAGGGGAAAGAAGACAGCAAAGGAAAAAAATATAATGGGGCGAACGGCCCGACCTAATCGGTGTAGGACCTCGGATCGAAAAAACCCGAAAACCATTAACACATTTTTTTAGGCCCGCAGACCAATGAAAACACAGGGAAAAAAATTTTGTGTTAAACCCCCGTTTTGTTTGCGGCTTACTAAAGTATATTATGTTATAATTAACTCCCAAGCTTACCGAAAGTTACGCAAGTAACTAGGAGCGGAGCGTTTGATGCGAAGCAGCAACAAAAGAAAGCGTTATCTATCTAAATACTTAACTATGTATGTGTAAACATAATCTAAGTTATAACATACGGGCCCGGCATAAAAAGTATATATATTTTTTCTCTTGCTGATTTCTTAAGAGCAACGCCACCCACCCCCCAACCAGCTTTGGTCCCCCTCCCGCCACTCCGAGTGGGTCGGGTAATTTCCCCCTTTAGTGTTCCCCTGTTATTTTTATTTATCCATAAACATTATCATCCATATATATAGCCATACATAAACATACCAATCCATAAACACAATAATCCACACACATAGTTATGCGGCAGCCCCGGTTGGATCGGGTGATTTTTTACAAAAAGTGGATTCCAGATATGTTGCGAGGCCCGGCGAAGCCACCCCCCCACAGGGGGGGGTATCGGTTTAATTAAACAACCCCCCGGATGGGGGTGTGCCAAGCCCCGCGAATCCGAGAAAATTTCCGGAAATAATCGCGTACCAATCGCGACTATTCCGGCATGCGGTTTCCCGCTAGTACCCTAGTGCAATTTTCAACTCTGCCATATTTTGGCATGGGATTTTATCAACCCCCCTTGTGTGGACCATTTCCCCCTCCTCATTTCCCCCCCACATTGACCAAGGAATATCGACTTCGAACCCCCCATTTAGGGGGCGACCAGTGCATCCGTGTTCGCGTGCGGTAATCCACATTTGCACAATCTTTGTTGGTAGCATTTGCGATTCGCGAATCCTTGCAATACCTCGTTTGCGAATAGCCACAGCAAGGCCCTTGGCATAGCTAGAGAATGCATCGTATGGGCGAATCGGCCTTACCCACGGACGCAACGTTGCATCGATTTTGATCGATTTTGAACCACTCACAAGGATACCGAAAAAAGCACTATTTTTTGTGCAGGAAATTGAGGCGTCACAATCGACAAGGCCGACGACGTTAGCTTTTGCTTCGCTTAACGAAGTGCATTCGATAGAGCGGAGGTGTGTAGCGTTTCGATAGAGGGAAACGCGATAAACTTGAGAAACTTTAGGCATTTTAGAAAACTTTCGAAAAAACAGAGAAAAAACAGACACCCCCCACAATGGGGGGCGTCGAAACATGGACTATTCTAGTGGGGTTTGTCCGTCGTACCCTAGGCATACTTGTTCATTGTGCCAGTACGCTTCCTGTATCATTCGATCAGACATAACAAAAGTAT
>JAYDZG010236530.1:0-15842 GCA_034509265.1 Microcambeva bendego
TCTGACTTTGGTATTTCTGGCAGTGCTCTTTCCTGGCTCAAGTCCTACCTATCGGATCGGCATTTCTTCATTCGCTTGGGTAATCATGTTTCAGATACTGCAGAAGGGTACCCCAGGGTTCTGTATTGGGTCCACTTCTTTTCCTCATTTACATTTCTCCACTTGGTTCTATCATACGCAGACACAAACTGAATTTCACTGCTATGCAGATACACAACTCTATCTTTCCTTCAAACCATCAAAGTCTGTCCCTCCCTCTTCTCTAACTGTTTGTATCCAAGAACTACAATCTTGGCTGCATTGTAACTTCCTGCTGCTCAATCCCCTCAAGACAGTTAATCATTGTGGGCCCTAAAACTTCACTCTCCTCCTTCACTAATGCTCACCTTCTCATAGGTGATACCTTCGTTACTTCTACAAACTGTGCACGTAACCTCGGTGTGCTATTTGACCCTCTGCTCTCATTTGAACTTCATGTGAAGTCTCTGTACAAATCAGCTACAACTCTGCAGAGATGCAATTGCAATTACTGAAATAAATCAACTTTTTCATGCTATTCTAATTTTATGACCAGCACCTGTATGTATGCAGGTATCCCACTTAGAAAGCATGGTGGGGTCTGAAATTTTCATCTTAGGTGCATGTCCAGTGTGAGAGACAAAATATAAAAACAAAAATCACAATGTATGATTTTTTAATAATTTATTTGTATGTTACTGCTTCTAATAGTATTTGAAGACCTGTTGGTACAGTAGCCTTTGTTTGCAATTACAGAGGTCAAATGTTTCCTGTAGTTTTCCACCAGGTTTGCAAACAGTGCAGCAGGGATTTTGGCCCATTCCTCCACACATATCTTTTCCAGATCAGCCAGTTTTTGGCTGACCAAGGAATATAAGAAAGCCATAACTAAAGCCAAGTAGATAGCAGATAGCAAATATAATTATGTAAGTAAAAGTAAGTAAGCAAGTAAAATTATGTGGATATATTGTAACATGTAAAATTCTTTAATGAGATCTATCATATTGACAAATAGCTAATGAACTAAAACAATTTTGTAATTCTAAAACAGGCCATAACATTAGTTGGGCCTTTATAATCAATCAAATTTAAGAGCCAGTTTAGGGGGAGTATAGAATAATAGAATATGATATTGAAAGTTACAATTTTGAATTTGGGGCAATAAGAATATAGAAATTAGCAATTTTTATTACATAGAAATGAACAAATTAACAAATTTTGGTAAAAACAAAGTTCAAACTTTTCCAGCAAAGTAAGTAGTACAAAATTATAGATTATAGTACCGACAGAAACATTAAAAGTAAGCCAAAAAGCCAAGACTGTTAGTATCTAAATAGACATATGTACAATCAGCTCTGAATGTGGATGGACCCAGTGGCTCAGGAGAGGCCTGATCACTGATAAGGTAACTCCAGTAAAGTACCTGAATGAACTAAAATAACTTTTCTTAGCAGTTCATTTACCAAAACATGATGCAGTCATTGAATGCAAGGAACACACTACATCCAAAACACGTGTAGGGACTAATTTCACTAATACATATTTGCATAAAGTTAAATCATATGTCAAAATCAAAAGTTTGGCTCTGTGTACCATCCAAGTTCTCAGGGTAATTTGGAGAGAGCAAATCAAACAATAAAGTTTAAACTGGATAAAGCCTGAGATCAGAAATGTCCTGGGTAGACGCATTACAGTTGCATATGCAGCACTTAACCTTTATGCCTTTATCCAAAACGAATGACCATTGATCCTGATGTCCATGAGAATCTCTCCTGGAGGGACAATAATCATTTTAAAACCAGCTGTTGACTAAGTAATTTTGGATTTTGAAAATTTTGCATTTTTGGGATTACAAATTGATTGAGTAACTGAAAACACTGGCTAAATGTATTGCAAGTTTGTCTCAGCAGGTTAATCCAACAGCTGACCAAGCCCTTCATCTGTCCAGCAGGAAGACTGTAAAACAGTAGCTGCAAGACAGACCAAACCAGAACAGTGGGTCAGAATTAAGGTAAATACGAAGTACCAAGAGCCCAGGTGGACTGGCCCATGGGAAGTAGTTGAGGCTACAACCCATAAAGCCAGAGTAAAAGGTAAGAAGGGCTATAATTGGTACCACCTGAGTAATTTTGTGCATAGTGACCCATTCTCCCGTAAATGGAAGGAGACTAGGGAAACTTTGGCAAAAGGGGGTGTTACGATCCCGCCCGTGGAACCACTCACTGGTTCGAGACGTAGACAACGTCCTGACTCGACGCCATCTGTCAGTCACGATACGCGAGTGGATCCACGGCATCCTGCGCCCAGGGTCAGCTCCACTAATCGATGTCATGCCAGCACAAAATGGCCCTTGTAGTCTCGCTGCTCTCTTGGAAGGCCCTAGAATGGGCCACCCCCTTATGGGAGCGAGATGCCCCTGAGTGCACCACCATCGCCTCCTTTACCACAGCGCTGCACAAGACCTTCTACCAGCCCCTAGGTGGGTGCAAGGCAAGGCCCCACTCCTCACAGTCTCCATTGGCCATCAACAGGAACGATTACTGTTTCTGGTTACCACCATGCCCAACCTGAGGGTCGTCCTGGCTGGTTGATCATAATCCCCACATCGACTGGCTGAAGTACTATAGTACTGAATAGAATTGTATGAAATCCTACCCGAAGTGGTTTCAAAAGTGAACGCAATAGATTGCGTTCAAAGGGGGAAACTGTTAGGATTTTTTGCCCATTGTCACCTGCCTAGTAATACTGATTGTTCATTGGATTTTTGGTCATTGTTTCTGTTCATGAGAGCAAAAACAGGATACATTTGTTCTGTTATTGGTCAAGGACAGTGTTAAGAAAATTAGCCCATAGTGAGCACAAGGGCAGTTTGGCCTTGGGCAAGACAGGAGTCCACCTATGGATGGTGTGAATGAATTACGCACACACATCATTAGGCATGAAAATATGTCGAAATTGTGCGGCCGGATCATAAATTAAGTGTGTAAGAAGAATCAGCACACAGTCCCTCCGAAACTCTTTGAGATCACGAGGTGCTGTTCAGACCAGAAGGAAGACATAACTTTACTTAAATAAATAGATAATTGGGACATACCCTTGTAGTAGTGAAGTTCTAGTGCATCAGTTTAACACACCAAAGATTCGTCGATTCAACACGCAGTTGCGGACAACACCTCCCTCGTTGTGTGACTGTTCAACTTGTGTTACGGCTGTGTGGATTGCCAGACAACAGTTTACACTTACCTCCGGCTTCTGTGGCAGATGGAGCGGTGCAGCGCTTGCTCCTAACAGGTGGAATGTCTTTAATCTAAGAGAGCAACACAGGGAGAACATGCAAACTCCACACAAAATAGAGTTTGGTCTGATAAACTACTTATTACTAATGTCCATATAATGGGTTTAATTTCAGCCCTGATAGCACACAATCGTCTGTCAAACGTCTGGAAAATGGGGGGTTTTTGGGCTGGTGGTCCTAAACTCTGCAAAGCTGCTTTGTGACAATGTCTATTGTAAAAAGTGGTATACAAATAAAATTTACTTGACTTGACTTGGAAAAGGTCAAACATCTTAAATTCATATGTAGTGTGATAACTCCTGAACAGATATCTCTTGGTTTGCTTGACCAATTATTAGAAATATATATTTTATAATGCGGTGACTTTTCCTTCTTTCCGTGACTTTTACCGTTAAGTGTATAATAAACGCGAACACACTTCTCTGTGAATTTAACCATTTTTGGCTTGTTTGACCGCAGTGTTCCACTGCTCATCCTTACAACACATTCCTGATGAGCAAAAGTCATTTTCTAAATGTTCAACTTTAACACCAGACCATTTATTTATCAGTTCTGCTACTGTGCTGTGTTCGGAGCCTACCGTAATCACGGTTTGCGCTTCACTTTCCCATTCAAAAAATAATTGGCATATTATAATCTTGTGATTGAGGGAGTGAACAGGGTGGGCTGTTGTGCTCAAGCATGTATGCTCAAAAACAAGAGAATCTGCATGTGATTGTGTGTATGCATCAGGATTTTTTTGTGAGTACGAAAGTTTCCAGTTCTAAGCGTACGCACATTTTTTTGTAGGAATTCCACGCAAGTTTTTGTACATGAGGCCCCAGAACCCTTCCTAGAGCTGGCCGGCCGGCCGACCAATATAAGTGAGTCTAACTGCAGATTATTTTATCAAAGTCAATATACCTGCCAAAGTTCTCTTGAATTTCATTAAAATTTAAAAAAGATCCCAAAATTAACTGTCCATGCATGAATTGGTTATGAGCTTGCACACACCTGATGCAGAAAAACTCCACTCTTTTTTCCACTCTCCACTTTACTCTCACTAACAGTGCTAGGGTGCTATGGTTAGGCTAACACAATAGTTTTTTTCTAGCTTGTAACAATGTATTTAATAACTAACATGCAAGAAAGTAATCAAACTACATAGTTGTACTAACATTGCTTTCATGTAGGTGTAATTGATGGTTTATTTCTTTTAATGTTTTTCTTTCAATGTTTACTTAATGTTTACAGTATTTCTAACTTGTCTTCTTTTGCAGACAGCATGATTCACGAAAAATGTCAGAGAGAACAGAGCAGGTATGTTCCACCATTTGTACTTATGCAGACTGTTCCTAAACGCTATATTTTATGTAGTCAATGAGCCAATACATGTTTGTAGTAAAATACATTCTGTAGAAGTACATCACCAATATATTCACTCATTTTGAAATTGGCACCTGCAACACGTTCCAAATAAGTGTGGAAAGGGGCAGGTTTACCACTTTGTTACATCACCTTTCCTTTTAACAACACTCAATAAGTGTTTGGGAACCGAGGACATTCTTGCTTGATGTACAACTTCAGTTGCTCAACAGTCGTGGGTCTCCATTCTCATATTATGTGCTTTATAATGCTTCACACATTTTCAGTGGGAGACAGATCTGGATTGCAGGCAGGCCAGTCTAGTACCCGTACTCTTTTACTATGAAGCCAAGCTGTTGTAACAAGTGCAGAATGTGGCTTTGCATTGTCTTGCTGAAAAAAGGTACATGCTTAAATTGGCAGACAAATAAAGACATTGCTTAAATTGGCAGCATATGTTGCTCCAAAAAATGCATGTACCTTTCAGCATTAATGCCATGCCATGGGTACTAACACACCCCACACCATCGGATTTTCTGGCTTTTGAACTTTGTGCTGATAACAACCTGGACAGTCCTTTGATTTCCAAAATCAATTTTAAATGTGCACTCGTCAGACCACTTTTCATCAGTCCATCTCAGATGAGTTCGGGCCCAGAGTAGCTGGCGGCGTTTCTGGGTGTTGTTGATATATGGCTTTCGCTTTGCATGGTACTCACAACGAACTGTGTTCACTGACTATTTTTACCTGAGCCCATGTGGTAATAACCTTTACAACATTATGTTGGTTTTTAATGCAGTGCTACCTGAGAGATCTTTTGATGCTTTTATTTTATGGACTGTAGACAATAAAATCCCTAAATGTCTTGCAATTGCACATTTGAGAAACGTTGTTCTTAAACTGTTGGACTATTTGCTCATGCAGTTGTTCACAAAGTGGTGAACCTCACCCCATCCTTGCTAATGAACAACTAAGCCTTCTGGAGATGCTCCCATTTTACCCAATCATCACACTCACCTGCTTCTACTTAATCTGTTCACTTACTGAATGTTCCAAACTGGTGTTTTTTGACCATTTTTTAACTTTTGTTGCCCCTGTCAAAACTTCTTTGAAATGTGTTACAGGCATTCAAAATGAGTGAATATTTGCATAAAACAATGAAGTTTATCCTTTTGAACAATTAATATCTTGTCTTTGTAGTGTATTCAAATTAATATAGATTGAAAAGTCATATTGTTTTTATTTATGTTTTACACAATGTCCCAACTTCATTGGAATAGGGGTTGTATTACTGTCCTGTTGGTCAAATTTGTTTTCTATAATATTTTTTCATTTAATTATTGATTGTTTCCACTTATGTAGAGTCCAGCAATGATTCTGCAGACTCACAGACACAGTGCACAAATCACTGCTGTAAACTGTATTCAGCAATTGATAAGGACCAATATTTTAACAATAACCAACAGACTTGCAACAGCAAGTCCTTCAGAAAAAAACATAAATGCAGACAAGTACATGAGGCAAAAAACAAGACCAAAAACTAAAAAAAGACAACTGTAATTGTGAAGGTTTGCAGCAAATGTCAGAGAGGAAAGCGAACTTGGAACAAAAACCATTATTGCCTGAACTGCGGAAAGTCTAGTTTAGCAGGCATCTGGAACGTGTCCATATGGAGGTCAGAGAGGGGGCTCATGATTTGAGCTTCCCATTAGGCTTTAAAAAAGAACAAAGGTGACTATAAACACAACTTGGAAGTGGCAAAGAAGAAATAGTGTTATGGAAACAAACTTCTTATGATACTTCCATCAATAATTACCTCCCTTGCCAATACTGCTTTGCCATGTTTGTTAAAACTGATCTCTAGAAGCATATGGCGAATTCAAAAATAAAAAAAAGATACTGAGAAAGATGTTGAAAAAATATGGAGCATAATTCATGGAATGCAAAATGAAATAATATGCTTTAAGAAATGATGAATTGGGTTAGAAAATGAGCGAACTGGGTCGAATTGTGGCAGCAAAATAAACTGATAGGAGCATTACATGCAAAAAGGCTCTCTCAGTATAGCCCAAGCAAGAATGTGTACGAGAGGCATGAACCTCTGTCACACTTGGTTTCTTATTGAAAGGAGTTACTGATGTCCTTATAGCACAAACTCTGGAAAATGATGTGAGTGACAGAGCAGAAAAGTCAAGTCAAGTAAATTTATACCGCTTTTTACAATAGACATTGTCACAAAGCATATTTACAGAGTTTAGGACCACCAGACCTAGAGCAAGCTGACTGTGGCAAGGAAGACTCCCTAAAAATACAGGAAGAAACATTGGAGGAACCAGACTCAGCAGAAGCCCATCCTTCTTGGGTGGACTGGAGAATATTTTAAATAAACAAGAGTTATACAAATCATGCAAACAACAACTAAAAAAAAATAAATTAGACTAACAGTCTAATATATAGGATAGGATATATAGGACTTCTTCATTATTCAGTCCAGCTTCTGAAATAGTCTGTTGTGAATTCTGGAAGTTCTTTGAGCAAACCTGCCTGGCCCCGAAGCCACACAGCCCTAATCAAAAGCCTGAGTAAATAAATGTTTTTAACTTAGACTTATACACTGACTGTGTCAGAATCCAGAACAGAAGCAGGAAGATTATTCAAAGGTTTGGGGAGCTTGGTAAGAAAGTGCTCTTCCACCTGCAGTGATCATTTTAATTCTAGGAACTATAAGTAACCCTGCATCTTGTGAACGGAGTGAGTGTGCTGGGTTGTAGTGCTCAATAAGCCCACTCAGATACTGAGGAGCAAGACCATTTAGCGCTTTAAAGTTAGCAAAAGTATTTTATAGTTAATGCAAAATTTAACTGGTAGCCAGTGTAGCAATGATAGAACAGGGGAAATATAATCAAATCAAATATAATCAAATATAATGCTCTCTCAGGTCCTACAAGTAATACATTGGTTTTATCTGAATTAAGTAGAAGAAAGTTACATGACATCCAGTTTTTTTAATCTTTTACACAATCTTCAAGCTTACTGATTGTGCCTATGTTAGTTTTAGCTTATACATACAGCCTAGTGTAATCTACATAACAGTGAAAAGTAATGTCGTGTTTACAAATTATTTCTCCTAAAAGTTGGATATAGAGTGTAAATAAGAGGTCCCAAAACTGACCCCTGTGGAACACCATATTTTACATTTGTAGTATCTGAGCATTTATTATTAACATGGACAAATTAGGAGTGGTCAGTTAAATGCAAATTAAACCAAGAAAGAGCAAGTCCTTTAACACCTACTGTATTTTATAGCCTATAAAATAAAATGTTATGATCAACAGTATCAAAAGCTGCACTAAGATCTAATAAAACAAGAAGAGAGACACACCCATCAGTGGACATTACATAATTTAAAACCCTTATTATTGCCGTTTCAGTACTGTGGTTGGGTCTAAATCCTTACTGAAAGTTTTCATTTATACTGTTTTCATGTAAATAATAGCACAGTTGTATAGAAACTACTTTTTCTATAATCTTGGAGATAAATGGATGGTTTGAAATTGGCCTATAATTAGACAATATGTGTGGATCAAGATTATGTTTTTTGAATCAGATGTTTAATGATAGCACATTTGAACAATTTGGGTACATAACCAAGGCTAAGTGATGCATTTATTAAAGTAAGTAAAGGCTCTATTATGTCTGGAAGTAAATCTTTAAATAAACTAATTGGAACTTGGTCAAGTAAACATGACGATTTTGATGTTTTAATTAACTTATATAATTCATTTTGGGTAGTTGGATTACCTTGTTAGATAAGTAATCACTTATGCTGCTCAAACAGAATTGATCATAAACACTAGCAAGGGACATGCTCTGACTTTTAGTGCATCATTCCATGCAATCTTATACACTTCCAGCTTATTGTGCCACCAATTGTGTTCTAACTTGTGCTGCTTGTTTTAATTTGTGTGTGTGCTTATTATAGCATGGATATACCATACATTTTTATCCGAAAACGATCATCATTAGTGCTGACGTGGATAACAATCTTTGAAAATCTATTATTAGCATTTGGCCGCACTTTTAGATTTGCCCTAATTGCAGACGCCCTGGGCCCCGGAATACAATTAAAGCCACGTTCTGTCCAAATGAATCACACTTTGTCTATGTTTTTTTCTCTTTTTTCTAGTGCATTAACGCATTTTTATCTGGAATAAATGTCGTCCTCTAAAACTACCGGCAGACACGCCGGCAATTTCAACATAAACCAACAACTACAGCCAAGAATAATTTTACTATCATCATGGCTTCTGCAGCATTATATTCTTGTGTAGAGTGTTCCATGTTTAGTTATTCTCTCTCCGTCACTAGTGATAAATTTACATGTGAAGTGTAGACTGGTAGTTAGTCTGATGGAGAAGTTTTCAGTGTTAGAATGGTGCATTCAGGCTTTAAAACAGACTAGTACTAGAGAGTGTTTATATGCTACTGTCCTAAATAAAAGGACAAATGAAAGCCTTCTTGCAGAGGTCATAGTGTTCAATAAGAGACATACAGGAATGACAACAGGAGCTCAGTAAACGAACACATTTTTGAAACAATTACACCTCTTGAGAAAGAACTAAGCAAGACCAAAATAGAAATTCAAGGACAGTGAGAAATAAAGGCATCAATTCTCCTACCAGATAGAACAAAAGCTTTAATTGATTTCCTGGTATGTTTATAAATTATATATAAACCACACTTCCTAATATGTTTATAAATAAGTTTTTAAAAAGCTTTCAAACAATGTTTAATACATCTGAATATATACTTTACATGTTGGTTATTTTGCAAAAGAATAATGAATTAGATTTTTTTTTTGTATCATGCTCATGCTTTTTGATTACACACAGTTATGCTTGAGTGTTTAGACCCAGTTTTCATCCTTTGAAATACAGGTTGGTAGTGTAAATTATTTAGTGAAATAACTACCTAAAATGATCATCTTTCTGTAAACCTTTTTTGAAAAGTTTAGTAACATTTTTAGTTTATTTTTTAAAACTTATTACGTACCAACTATAATTTTTTCGTACTTGATCACTCTTTACAAGACCACATTTGATTGATTCCTGCCCTTCTCACACTTTTAACTTTTTATCAAGATGGGTAGTTTTTCCATAGTTTTGTTTTTGTTTGTTCTAGCGTTTATCATATGGATATAGGACAGCTCCCTTTTTTGACCATTGCCTGTTTTTGACTGCGTCTCTGGATATCCCTTTTGTAATAAACCTTACAAGCCTATCCTCACAGCATGTAAAACCAGAAATAGACAGATAATTAACTCAGTGAGAGATAATTATGACCTTGCAAATTATTGTTCTGACTAGTTGTAAATTCAGTTTCAGATATCTTAAACTGATGACTTACTAGTCAGAACTCATATTCAACTGCCGGTGTTAACACAGGGTGAGTCCCAAGCTATCCAAGCCCTATGAATAAATAACATGTGAAAAGCCTGTATGGCATTCTTGATGTTTTTAGTTTAATGTGTACTCTAATATATTTTTCTTATTTTATAGGACATTTTAGGATCAAGAGGAAGGCCTAGAATTGATAGCTCAAGAAAGCAACTTGTGCTAATAATTTGAAATATCATAAAATTAGAATATCATGAAACGGTTAATTTATTTCAGTAATTCCATTCAAAAAGTGAAACTTGTATATGAAACTTGTATATTATATTCATTCATTACACAAAGACTGATATGTTTCAAATGTATTTCTTTTAATTTTGATTATAACTGCCAACTAATAAAAATCCCAAATTCAGCATCTCAGAAAATAAGACCAATACAAAAAAAGGATTTTTAGAAATGTTGGCCAACTGAAAAGTAGGAACATGAAAAGTATGAGCATCTACAGCACTCAATATTTAGTTGGGGCTCCTTTAGCCTAGATTGTGGCGTAGCATGGAGCACCAATGTAGCGTTGCATGGAGTCGATCAATCTGTGGCACTGCTTAGGTGTTATGAGAGCCCAGGAAGCCTTCAGCTCTTCTGAATTGTTGGGTCTGGCGTATCGCATCTCCCTCTTCACAATAACCCATATATTTTTATGGGGTTAAGGTCAGGCGAGTTTGCTGGCCAATTAAGAACAGGGATACCATGGTCCTTAAACCAGGTACTGGTAGTTTTGGCACTGTGTGCAGGTGCCAAGTCCTGTTGGAAAATGAAATCTGCATCTCCATAAAGTTGGTCAGCAGCAGGAAGCATCAAGTGCTCTAAAACTTCCCGGTATACTGCTGCGTTGACCAATACCAGCAGATGACATGGCACCCCAAACTATCATTGACTGTGGAAACTTTGTATTGGACCTCAAGCAACTGTGCATCTCCTCTCGTCCTCCAAACTCTGGTACCTTGATTTCTAAAGGAAATGCAAAATTTACTTTTATCAGACAACATATCTTTGGACCACTCAGCAGCAGTCCAGTCCTTTTTGTCTTTAGCCCAGATGAAATGCTTTTGACGCTGTCTCTTGTTCAAGAGTGGCTTGACACAAGGAATGTGACAGCTGAAATGTCTTGCATACATCTGTGCGTGGTGGTTCTTGAAGCACTGACTCCAGCTGAAGTCCACTCTTTGTGAATCCCCTCCACATTTTTCAATGTGTTTTGTTTCACAATCCTCTCCAGGGTGTGGTTATCCCTATTGCTTGTACTCTTTTTTTTCTACCACATCTTTTCCTTCCCTTCACCTCTCTATTAATGTGCTTGGACACAGAGCTCTGTGAACAGCCAGCCTCTTTAGCAATGACCTTTTGTGTCTTGCTCTCCTTGTGCATGGTGTCAATGGTCGTCTTTTGGACAACTGTCAAGTCTGCAGTCTCTCCCCATGATTGTGTAGTCTACAGAACTAGACTGAGAAACCATTTAAAGGGCTTTGCAGGTGTTTTGAATTAATTAGCTGATTAGTGTGTGGCACCAGGTGTCTACAATATTTAACCTTTTCACAATATTGTACATCAGCATTAGGTACTTGGGGTATTTGGGATTTTCATTAGTTGTCAGTTAAAATAATAAAAATTAAAAGAAATAAACAATTGAAATATATCAGTATGTGTGTAATGAATGAATATAATGCTCAAGTTTCACTTTTTGCATGGAATTACTGAAATACATAAACTTTTTTATGATATTCTAATTTTATGACCTAATTTTATGGTATTTCCAATTCAGATGAACACAGAATTTTAGCTATAGGAATTGTTGTGATGTATATATAGTTTTTTACTAACTTAGCAACAGAACAGAGGAAACTAAGGAGCCTTTTTTATTGGTTTTTTATTTTAAATGCAGCGATACGAAAAATTATGAAAGAGAAAAAATAGACCATACTACTTCATGCAATACATAGTGAAAACAAAACGAAAAACAACAATCCTGGGATGCACACTCCTCTACGACAAATAAATAGGTGGCCATTAGCCCAGACCGTAGCAACCTCTCAAGTATGCGAAAACATCAGATTACAACAGACTGAAAAAGTTATAAAGGCGAGAAACAATGACCGTGGCCAAGTAGGCATGTCTATCTTTAACAATGACACAAATACTCGCCATTTTGTTTAGTTCCATTGTGCAATTTGCAGAGCCCTCCATTAATGACACTTCATTGGTATACAGAGAAAATAGATGCAAAAATAGACCGGTTTAAAAAAGCCAGAGAGAGAGAGAGAGAGAGAGCGAGAGAAATGTACATGCACTAATGCCAAAGACTAGTAACTAATAACTATACAGAGAATATCACCCTTTGCCAGGAGAGGATGTTTTTTAGAATTTACAGATTATGTTTTGCATCTTTGACATTAATGTCATGTTGCACGTTATGGGTTTATATCAATGTATCCATAAATATTGAAACAATATTTGGACAAAGCATGGAATTGTTAACCTTTAAAATTTAACCATGTTAGAAAAGAATTAAAGTATTAAAGTTTAGTTTATTGGTTTCTACAGCTTGTAGAAACTCTGTTCTTTTATCTCAAGTGATCTAAATTTTATTTTCAACAATATATGACAGTAGTGTCCCATAACTGATGAAAATTTAGAGCACACTGTTTGGTTTTATAAACAAAGCCGTTTTCACACCAATAGCATCATTATTATAAAATGTGAAAGCATACGTCAGTTTTGAAATAATTCTTAAAACTGTTCAGTTTTCTTTAATCCCTTATCCTAATTAGGGTTGGGGAGGGGTGCTGGAGCCTATCCCAGCTCTTCAACTGGAACAAGGCACATGGTAACACCATGTATTGGGTGCCAGTCCATCGGAGGTACCAACAGGACAATTCAGTGTCTCCAATCAACCTGGTAGCATGTCTTTCAACTGTGGGAGGAAACTGGAGTGACCGAAGAAATCCCACATGGACACAGGGAGAAAATGCAAACTCAAAATGCAAGGACCTAGATCTACACATCCAGGGATCAGACCCAGGACCTTCTTGCTGTGAGGAGACAGTGCTACCCACTAAGCCACTTTGCCACCCTCTCTTTAAACTGAGAACACTAATATGGATTCTCTCCAGTGTGAATGCGCTGGTGTATTTTAACTTTACTCTGTCGAGTGAAACGCTTCCCACACTGTGAGCACTGATATGGTTTCTCTCCTGTGTGAATGCGCTGGTGTACTTTGAGATTACTCTGTAAATTAAAACTCTTTCCACACTGGGAGCACTGATAAGGTTTCTCTCCAGTGTGAATACGCTGGTGCATTTTGAGATCACTCATTTGATTAAAACTCTTCCCACACTGTGAGCACTGATATGGTTTTTCGCCAGTGTGAATGCGCTGGTGCATTTTGAGATCACTCTGTCTATTAAAACTCTTTCCACACTGTGAGCACTGATATGGTTTCTCTCCAGTATGAATGCGCTGGTGTACTTTGAGATAACTCTGTCTATTAAAACTCTTTCCACACTGTGAGCACTGATAAGGTTTCTCTCCGGTGTGAATGCGCTGGTGTATTTTGAGATTACTCTGTAGATTAAAACTCTTTCCACAATGGGAGCACTGATGAGATTTCTCTGGAGTGTGAACAGGCTGGTGTTTTTTGAGATCACTCATTTGATTGAAACTCTTCCCACATTGTGAGCACTTATAGGGTTTCTCTCCAGTGTGAATGCGCTGGTGTATTTTAAAATAACTCTTTCTATTATAACTCTTTCCACACTGTGAGCACTGATAAGGTTTCTCTCCAGTGTGAATGCGCTGATGTATTTTGAGATTACTTTGTAGATTAAAGCTCTTTCCACATTGTGAGCATTGATATGGTTTTTCTTCAGTGTGAATGCGCTGATGTTTTCTGAGATCACTCATTTGATTAAAACCCTTCCCACATTGTGAGCAATAATATGGTATCTCTCCAGTGTGGATGCGCTGGTGTATTTTGAGATAACTTTGTCTATTAAAACTTTTTTCACACTGTGAGCATTCATATGGTTTCTCTCCAGTGTGAACATGCTGATGTTCTTCGAGATGACTCTGATGATTAAAACTCTTCCCACACTGTGAGCAGTGATATGGTTTCTCTCCAGTGTGAATTCGCTGGTGTATTTTGAGACTTCCCTTTGAAGAGAAACTCTTCCCACACTGTGAGCATGGATATGGTTTCTCTCCAGTGTGAACGTGCTGATGTTCTCTAAGAATACGCTTATGATTAAAACTTTTCCCACACAATGAGCAGTGATATGGTTTCTCTCCTGTGTGAATGCGCAGGTGTATTTTGAGACTTTCTTTTGAAGTAAAACTCTTCCCACACAGTGAGCATTGATATGGTTTCTCTCCGGTGTGAATGCGCTGGTGGATTGTAAGATTCCTCCGGGTGCTAAAACTCTTCCCACAATCTGAGCAGATGTTTTTTTCTTTTTGTTTGTTGTAACAAAAAGAGGAATTAATGCTGACAGTACCAGATGATGTTTGCTGATTACTAGGGTTCCTGGAGGTTGTCAGATTCTCATGTTCTTTCTCAGATGTCTCATATTTATCATCGTTGCAGATTTTGATATGATTGTGAAGGTGATTTTTGGTTGTAGAGGATTGTAGCAACAAAGAGTAGGAGAAATCATTGTTTATTTCTGAAACAGAGGATTATTAAGTAAGTTTATAACTTTAGAAATGATAAACATTGCTTAATTTCCTACATCATACTGTTGTGCATGATCACTTTCACGGCATAACTCATCACAGGTTCATCTGAAACTTTCAAATTAGGACAAAAAAGTCTTACTGAGTTCAGGTTCAGGTTCCTCCTTTTTTACAGGCTTCATCTGGAAACCTTCATCCTTTTGGTCCCCTGAGGAGAGAAGTCTTTCACAGCTGACAGATTCCACTGGGATGAAGGTTCCTTCACCTAAAATTCCATCAATACATAAAGAAAAATACAACAACTAGGAAATATAACATTGTAAGTTTGGTTTTCATATCACGATTAAATCCTTGTTAGATTAAAGCTTATATCCAGACTAGAGTGTGTCAGCACAACACAGTACAATACAGTACAGGTTCTAATCCCACGACCCTCCTTCTCGTATTATTTCTATTGATTAGTGACCCCAATACTAACCACTCTGTAGTGCACCACACGGTCTGGTGGAAAAGTCGAATATTGATCCATAGTTACTTACAGAAATAACTTTCCTTTTCTTCTTCCTTTTTTATAACTTTCTTCTGAATTCCTTCATTTTGTGGATCAACAGGGATGACGTGTTCCTCTTCTGCTGTTTCCATCATTAAAGATCTAGACAGATAGTTAAATGAATGGATTTTAGTAAAAGTGTTAAAACTATTGTGGGGCTGGCAAGCATTAGGCAGACCTTCAATAGAACGTTTTTTAAAGCTTGGTGGAAGAACTTTTGTAAGCAAATGTTTATTTCTTTAGTCAGCCTTGGAACTGGTTCAAATATAGCTGGTGGTCTATATTGAGGAAAATAAGTATTTGAACACCCTGCGACTTTGCAAGTTCTCCCACTTAGAGGAGGGGTCTGAAATTTTCATCTTAGGTGCATGTCCACTGTGAGAGACATAATCTAAAAAAAAATCCGGAAATCACCATGTATGATTTTTTTTTAAAAAATTTGTGTGTTACTGCTGCAAATAAGTATTTGAACACCTGTGAAAATCAATGTTAATATTTGGTACAGTAGCCTTTG
>JAYDZG010237246.1:0-10011 GCA_034509265.1 Microcambeva bendego
GAAGAAAATGTTAAATCACAGAGCCAAGTACAGTCAAAAGTGCATAAAAATGCAAGCAAATGCCTATTTTTATAGTTTAAACTCCCCAAAACATTGCCAGAGATGTGTCACAGGGCAGCAGCCAATCAGTACCTTAGCTACTTTTAAAATTCCCCACCTATGAGGACAGGGGTATTTTTTCAAGTAAATTATTAATTTAGTGTTAAAAAGAATGCATGAATAATTAAATATTGTCACGGAAGAGGCCAATTAATAAATGCAGAGAATACTTACGGACTCAAGCATTATTACTTGAGTTTTAAGGATAAATCTGTTAAAGTCAAGGATAAAGTCATTGAATATAAATCAGTGACAAAAACACTGTTAGCCATATTTTTAAGTTGAGCTGGATAACATAAGACTTGCATGTTTGTGTAATCAAATATGCCTTGTGTGGGTGAAAAATGATTTGCTTTAGTCAAAGTACAAAAATCTCACTTGATGGGGACTCTCACCCCTCACAACCCCTGTAACTTGTCAACAATGAGTAATTACCATCAGTTTAACATGCACAATTGTTATGAAATATTCATTGTTATGCACATTCTTGAAGAGGGTGGGGTGGGCCAATTTGTTTTTCTTTTCTTCTACTTCTTTTTATTCAAGGTAGTGTTCATATATTCATTTTGCAGAGACATTGGAACTAAATTAAAAAAGCGTAAGGTAAAGGTTTTCGTTAAGGAATCCAGCCCTGGTATTTAAGCTTTTTAATTTTATGTCAGTACCACCTTACCTTTTCTGCGAGGTTATTTGTAGTTCATTTACAGAGGTCAGCATTACAATAAATGCTAATAATACAATTCCAAATCAGGATAAAATAAACCTGGTGTTCCTTTATATTTACATTTACTTTTACTTTGTATTTTTTTCATTGCAGACCATTTGAACCCAAAATGTTTCATGTTTTATCTGATCAGCTTCAGTTAATTTGATAAACCACAATTTCTTGCATTCCCAAAAACACTCGGGATGGCGGAAATTTAGGGCTAGAAATGAGGTGGAAAAAATCTAAATAATGATATGATTCCAAGCACGCAGAGATGAACCGATGAAGACAATTATTGAAATGTTTAAGAAAATGTATCTCAAGGAAAGATTTGAATGGGGGTTTTCATATTTCTCTCTCTACAGTGCTCAATACCAAGAAATTATTTAAGGATTCGGTAAGGCCAAGGGTGCAAGCTTAAGCTGAATGCCCGTAGATCACTCTGATGGCACCACATCAAGAATCACCACTCAATAATAGCTGTACTGTATCCCCAAACTGTTGCACATTTTGTTGCAAAGAAGAATGGGACAAACCTCTTAAGTTCATACGGTCTGCAATTATATAAAAGTTAAAATGTTTTTATTTGTAGTTGTACTTTAAAATTTACAAATCTGGCATTTAGCAGATGCCTTTTTCCAAAGCAACTTGCAATAGTTACAGAACACAGTCTGATCAATTGAGTGTTAAGGGCCTTGTTTAAGGGCCCAACAATGGCAACCTTCTGATTACTAGTCAATTACCATAACCGCTAAACTAGTGCTCATAAACTTCACAATCCTGCTTCCATGTAATAGTTTCACTTGATATGGTAAATCTGAAATGTGGACCATCCAAGACCATGACCTACTGTCATACTCTCATCCGTTTACATAGTTCCCCCACAAGTTGACAGTCACAAAGAGAAATCACGATGGAAAAAAAATAGCCACTAGAAATTAAGTCAGCTTTGACAAACGACAGAGCTAATTAGAGTGAGCATATTTTCATTTCCACTCCTCAATGAAATCTCACAATCTGCTCAGGTTTGTGAGACATCAGTCTCACTTTATCGAGGAGGAGGCAGTTATTTCTTATTCATTGTAATTTCTTATTCATTCTGATTCTGCACTTATTCGCTACACAACTAAATCTCAAAGGTTTGGCTATTCATGTTCCTGTGTTTAGGTCCCGGAGCTACCATTTGCTTACTTTTTTTTTTTTTTGCAAGTTATCAATGCATCAAGAAACTAGGTGTAGTTTAAACAAACATGGTTGACTAATTGTTTCCTTAAGGTATTGAATTCTTCTGTAGCATTCTTATGTGTTTTATTTACTAAATCTCTTATTTTTCTATTTAAGCATTTTCTTCCAATGTAAAAACATTGTTACCCTGTGATAGCCCCTCTACTGCTGGTTGCTCTTCAATCACTCAAGGAAAAAATCTAGCATTCTAAATATCTGGATATAACGGGAACTTGAGTTGTAGTTTGTAAAGAGTTGGATCAGGTAATGACTGACAGTGAGCACTGAGTCAAACCTGCAATATACGAGAACATATATGATAACTTAATAAATGGTATTGTTAATGTCATCAAGCATGGATGCACTAAAATACTTTTTCCAGAAAGCATGGGCATACACACAAGTGTTACAGTAATGTTAATGTCCAAGTCAAAGCATAATGTCTTTGTTTCATTGCAAAACCACACTGTCCAAGGAAAACACTCAAAAATCCATTCTTGAAGAGCGTGTATAACCATACTAATAAGCTCATATGGCTAGAAATGTCCCACATTGGTTGGAAGTTCATTACCAAGACTTCCAATTACTACCCTGACCCCCTAATTCTCCAGACTGGAACACAGTTCAGCATCTGTTGGACCAGCTCGATGGTCATGTTAGGATCCTATCCTGCACCCCCTCCAGCAGCTGTAATGCACTGCAGTCTGCATGGCTTCAGATGACTGTGAAAAGCTACCAGGACCTTACTGAGTCACTCATAGTACGTTATTTTGATCTAGTTTTAGATTTTCAGCTTTTCTGTTTCATTTTTCATAATTATACACTTTCTACATATTTGTAATGGTTCCATGAACGAATTCTGTTTATTAAAATACAGGTCACCCCCAACCAGTAAAAAGTCCCCACACCTAGGTTGATGACAAATGCAAGAATATACTTGGTTATATTAGTATGAAGTCCAGATTCTTTCTGCCTGCTTTTACAGCTGGACTTGGCCATTAGCATTCTTCCATTCTTATGTGACAAGAATAAAATTCTAATCAGCCTTCATGAAGGTCGACTTGACCTTGATTTGAGGGCATAATAGGAAGAGGAACATATCTTAATGACTCTTAAAGGAGTGGTCAGATGGCTCAACAGTGTCTTACAGCCCTTGACTCTGTGCCTCAGTCTGAGATGTAATGCAGCTCCACTGTATGAATGATACATCAGACTGTCACTCAAAGTCTGGAAAAAGCTTCCACCTGTTTTCTACAGGATATGTTGTATACAGAAAACTGGTAGTCCTTTAGATGCTCCCATTAATGGTTGCCACAACAGTTTTGTAGTCTGCATTATTGATCTGGTAGTCTTAAAACCGGATACCCTTCCTGACACAACTTTCCTATTTATCCAGGCCTGGGACCAGCATTACTATATACTGGTTCGTGCATTCTAGTGATTATGGTGGTGGCCAGAGTTTTGGACCAGCAGTCAGACTCTCTGTGGTGGTGTGCTAGCAGAGAATCTGTATTTAATAATACATGTACACACCTATCAGCTTCAATTACATTTCTGTTATTGCAATTAAGATTTATTGGTCTGATAGAGGCTGTAAATGTCATGAGCATAGAGTATGGCTAAATGTAACGATAATGCAAGTTATTTATATTTTTCTTTTTGTGTTGCAGCCACTGAAAAAGTTGTGTATGCCTAACATTAATATTTATTTTTTCTGTGGCTATTGCCAACACTTCGTCTACCTGATGTGTTTTTTGTCACTGAGGTTTAGATCTACATTATTGGTTGGGCTTTTTTGGTTGTGTTCCAAACGGTTTTATTTGGCTTTAATTAAAGTTTGTAACCATATCATTGCCCTATAAAATAATTCATGAATGTGTCAAGTCACATTATTTTGAGCACCAACTAATCCAGAGTAACAACAGAGCAGCAATAGTGAAAGTGGTCCTAGTCGATTGTGACTATAATCTGAAGCCATACTGACTGCAGTGTATTCTAATCTATTGTCCTGGTCATGCTCTTCCAACCAGCCATGTGACGAGTAATGTTGTCTTGCTGGAAGATCCCATCCTACACAAAAAAAGACAATCAGCATGCTTGGGTGGATGGGATCTTCAAGGATGGATTTTATACCCAAATTGGTTGAGTGCGCTTTCCACACCTTATAGACCCACAAGCCAGTTCATGAAACATAACATTCTTTATGAGCTACGATCTGCATCTGGAAAGTAGGGAGTGGTCATGATGATGTGATTTGATCAATATGATCAATAATTTGATCCAACAAATAAATGTTTGCTGCATGAATATTAAATACCAGATTACAAACCACTAGTGTTTAATTCTTGGATTTTATTTTTGGCTCTGTTGGATAGCTATAAATTTAGAACCGAGGGCGATGAATTTGAAAATGAGGGCTGCTGGTGATTGAAACGTGCATTATGACCTTCGTTCATGACGAGCATGTTTAAAACTCCGGTCTGTAATATGAGAGAACAAGGAATGAAAAATAATAGATGTGCTTTCCTAGTTTTAGATGAAGCATTAAATCAATGGAATGAATCCCCCACACACACTTACATTTACACAGACAAAAAGATATTCACAGCTCAGCTGTTAATTAACGTCTACTGTGATACAGTCCAGCGTATCCAAACTCTGCCCCTATACACAGAGTCCTATTCTGTGATGTCATTAGTGGAGAATTTGCGTCTGGGACTTTACATTCTTATGTTCACTGACCACAAATATTCACACAGTGAAATCTCATGTATAATAAGGACACATCTCACAGGTCAGCACTGGAACAACATTGGAAAGTAGTATGTGTGTGAGATGCTAGTGAGTCTATCCAAATTTTAATGACCAGAGCTGCAAGAATTCTAATACACAATAGATTACCTCTGATTTCACAACAATAATTTTCATATTGTTAAGCCAATACCACACTAGCATACCACAGCTGACATAAAACCTGTGAGTTGAAATCTCAGCTCTTCTACTGAAAGGCTGGGCAGGGATTTGCTCATCTGTAGATTTGGGTGTTGAGGTTTCCTCATAACTGAAACAGTAATGACCTCAGCTGGCTGGTCGATGGCACCTGCACAGAGACGGCGAATAATTAAGATCACTGTGTGGCACTACATGTACGAGATTTCGTGCAGGCTTTTAACACCACAGCATGGACAGCAGCTAGACTGACAGGAAGTGACTCGATAAAGTCATAATAGGTTTTCACAGATATCTGGAGCTGTGCTGACAGCATTGCATCTCGCAGCTAAGGGCGAAAGAACTTATTCATAACGTGAACAAGACTGTCAAGGTGGTCACACAGATGCTTAATTGGGTTCAAGTCTTGGAAATTAGGGGACCCGGGTAGTACTTAGAAGTCTTGGTCATGCTTTTACAGTAATTGTGGGACATTTCTAGCCAACTTCCCATCCACCCCAGGGAAGATAATGTATGTCACTTCAGGTACATTCAGGTATAAATTGAAATGAAACACGTTCCTCCGGGACCACAGTGCAACACAGAACAAAAGTGCAAAACAATACAATACACAGTGCAGCTAGCAACAGTAGAATAAATACAAGAAAGCCTATAATAAACACAAAATATACATTTCTAAACAAGTAATTAAGACAACAGGCTAGAGACGAGAATGGTCTGCAAGTTGATCTGCAAGAAAGGATTCAGCCACAAATTGGTTGAGAGATTATATACCCACCATGTTGAATGCAGTGTATATCTTGAAATGGATGTACTGTTTTATTACTGTGTGTATTTTTAGATCTTATGACTTTTGCATTTCCACAGACTATGTTCCAGTAGCTTCCAAATGTCACCTGGACACTATCAAATTCAGTACTTTTTTGTGTCTGGCCTGTGACCTTTCAGTTACGATGCTGAATGTGTTTTAACTAGCTGTCTGGTGCTGTGTGTGTAGGTCTGTAGAGATGTGTATGGCTGAATGCACTTGTCCATTGTCTGTTATGAGAATGAATTGCTCTGAGTGTGTTGAGGTCAACATTTTGGTCACGTTTTTTTTTTTTTTCTCCCTCTCCCCCCCTTCACAAACTTCCTGCTGTTGCCACTCACGCACACACACATCCCCTAAGACTTTTTTTTTTTCTTCCCAAACCACCACAACACACACACATACTGCACATATATACTGTACTCAATATAGGTGATGAAGCATTCAGGCGGTAAATGTGACTCAAATGATCACACAGTGTTCCCTAGATTTCTTTCAATTCTCTCTCATCTAGTTTCCTCCCACAAGTTCAGCGACATACAATCATACTAATGAGATATAATATGCACTTACCAGGCATAGCCTTATGACCACCTTCCTTATTTTGTGTTGGTCCACCTTTTGAAGCCAATACAGCCCTGCAACTGTGCTGCACTGTTTTTTATGACCCCTTTCTGTCAGAACTAGCCAGACGGGCCAGTCTTCCTTCTACATGTGCATCGATAAGCCTTGGCTGCCCTTGACCCTGTCATCAGTTTACCCCATTCCTATCTTGGACTAATTTTGATAAAATCTGACCTTCAGACTGGAACACAACAGCTGCAGTTTTGGAGATGCTTGGTCACAGTCATCTAGCCATCACAATTTGGCCCTTGTCAGACTCGCTCAAATCCTTTCACCCATTTTCCAGCTGCTGATTGAACACATCAGCTTTGGTTATCTCTTGGGAGAGATATATTAGGCAGCAAGTGATCATTTGATCCTAAGTGATATTCACTTCACCTGTCAGTGGTCTGTGTGTGTGTGTGTGTGTGTGTGTGTGTGTGTGTGTGTGTCTTAACTTTATTAGAAAGTTTGACGCGGACACACCTGAAGCCTGACCCGATGTAGAGGTGGTATTCATTGTAAAACAGACCAGACATGAGTTTAGATGGAAGAAAACCAAGTTAAATCATCAGTCTTATTTGGTGTTTTGTTTTGTTACTATTATTTACTGTACTTCGTACCGCCTTGAGTTAAATGTGCTGTATTAAAAACACAAACGTTTGTTTGTTAGTCAAATAAAGATTTACAATATTCAACCAATTCAACTAATTTAAAGTATAAGTAGGAGTTATTAAACAACACTCAAGATTAATTACATCCCACCCTGTTTTATCTAATCGCCACTTAAAAAAGATGGGGCTGTTTGTTATTCATTATCTTTAACCACTGAGAATGTAATAAAGTCACTTAGTAATTGGCAAGGTGGTATTATGCTTAGTTTCACACTATAATCTTTATTGTTTTTTTAATTAGGTAAAATATTAATTAAAATAAATACATGTATGTACTGTGAGCAAATTTCCCATTTCATAAATAATCCTTTTTCTCAAATATGTGAGTCACAGAAGTCACTTTTTATTTTCTGCATATCAATATGCACTTCTCTTACCACTTCCCCTGTCTTTCATAGCCATGACTAAGCACTGGAATTATGAAAGGTGATAACAGACTGAGCCTCTTGACAAAAAGTCTGTTACTCTTATAGAGAGATGTGCGCACACTAGTCGACGATTACTGGTCTTGGTACACAAGTTCAAAATGGGTGGCTCAGTGGGTAGCACTGTTGGCTCACAGCAAGAAGATCCTGGGTTTAATCCTTAGGTGGGGTGGTCCAGGTCCTTTCCGTGTGGAGTTTGCATGTTCTCTTTGTGTCTGTGTGGTTTTCCTCTCTTTGCTCGAATTTCCACCCACAGTCCAAAAACATGCAACAAGGTTATTCTGGGCCACTAGGATGCATAGACCAGTACGTTGTAGTGCTGGTCCCAGACTCTGGTCTATAGGGAGTTATTTAAGGAAGGGCATCCGGCAAATGCAATAATGTCCCTGTGCCATGGTGACACCTAATGGGAGCAGCTGAAAGAAGAAAAAATGAAGGACCAATACATAGTTTTCACTGTACATAGTTTTCACTAAGTATTTGTTGAAGGCTAATACCACAATTCCAGAAAAGTTTATTGGCTTATCTCAGATACACTGATGCAAAGTTGCAATAAGTGTAATGCTCGACCCATTTGTCCTTCATTTAAAAAAAAATAAAAAAATAAAATTGTCAAACGACTTTCCAGGACGAGGGCCATCCCTTTTATTACAAACATAAGTTTAAAAGCTAGCTTCCCTCATTGTATAAAGTGTTGGTTTCATGTGTAACTCACACATCTGTTTGACATTACTGCAGTACGTTTATTTTGGAGCAATATAGGCTTTCATCCAGATGACATCTGCTCGTCTCAGCAACCCATAGTTAATTTTTTAAGACATAAAAGTGAGCATAATGAACCAGGGCGGCTGCTTTTTACTGCATCACAAATGAATGACAGGTTCATTTCAGATTTCATACAAGCAGTTCTATTACAACCCGCAAAGCCGGATGGATGTATAAAAAGGAATCAATAAATCTATAGGTAAACAGAGTCAGTGATTATAACCAAGAGCAGTTATGACATGTTGATTGTGGCAGGTTGGTTTTCCTGTGTTTGAAGCAAATGCCACAACTGTCTCTTATTGTCTGACACGTTATTGTAATGTGGTGAGATTCATTAAAAGGTCAATTCTGGTAAATTTAATGAATAAAAAATATAAATTATTATTGTATTTCCAAGCAAAGCTATATTACTGTGCATGTAAAAACAGCATAGTTTAGTTTTCGTATTCTGTGTACAGCCTAATGGTTTTGGAGTTTAGAATAAATAACATTTTAGTGTTTTTTTCCCCAAACACAGTCAAAACATTTAATAGGAATGGTGATGGTACACAATAATAAACATTGTCTCAATGTCGGGGTGTCTTGGTGATACAATGGGATCAGCTGACATCTTTATATAAGATGGGTTTGAATTCCCAGCTTGGTTGCTAGGATCCATTCTGTGTGTAGCTCTCATGTTCTTCCTGTGTCCATGTGGGTTTCCTAGGTGCTCTGTTTTCCACCCACAGTCCAAAAACATGCCAGAATAATATTAATTGCCCTATAGTGTCATAACCAAAGTTTAAAAAGTAAACACTTTTAATTTTTTTTTTTTTTTACTGTTCTGACATTTTAAAGTGACCTTGGGTGGAATAAAAATACCTTGTCAGTTGAATAAAGATTCATTAGTATTAACATTAAGTTTGAATCTTTGATCTTCTAATACTTGGCTTGCCCCCCTTCACACACAACTGGCAGTGCCTGCAGACAAATTTGACCACTAGTCTGCTTGGTGGGAAAAGTCGGAACAAGAAAAGGGGTTGTGTACCCTGTTAGTATTCCGAGGCACCTGAAGTGGAGGACATGGTGCTCAGTGTGTACTCTCCATTTGCAAAACTGGCCTCATGTGTAAATCCACTAAAGTATGGCCAAAGAAGGGTCGAGGAATATAGCCCACAAGGGATATAGGGATATAACTCATAGATTTATGACTGCCATGTTTCACACCGGTCGGAAATGCAAAATTAATCAATATTCACTTTAAACAGCAGCGGGAGCTGGCGCTATTTACCTTCATCAGCAGAGGAAGACTAAGTGGCTCTGCTAAAAGGGGAGAAAGGAAGAACATTTACAAATAAAATATTCTTTTTTTTTTCAGTTTTTTTCTAGAAATCGGGTTTTAATTAATAATAGTTTATTAGTGCAATGTAGATATTACCTGAGAAATGTTTGGCCTGTGATTAAATGTTTGGCTTTTTCATGACCTTCTAAATGACTCATTGTGCATTTCTAGAGAGATTTTTGTTCGCTAACCACTTTTCGTGAAATTCACATCTCACTGGAGATAATTACTGGTTGGCTGATTAAATGGCTTAATAATCCATTTGGGGTTATTTTTAATACCTGGGTTTTTATATCATGGCACAGTGTGCTGCTTGTAGTGACCTTTAAACCTTCATCACAGGACTAGGAAGGATTTATATTATTAAAATTGTTTAACTGGACTTCTAGAAATAAGCCACTGAACTGTAAAGTTATAACAACCATAATAATAACTAC
>JAYDZG010237449.1:0-15830 GCA_034509265.1 Microcambeva bendego
AAAGACATAAGAACTCCCTTAGTCCCGCAATCCATACTTAGTCTAACCACATCCTCGGGCAGGAACTCTGTAACAGTTAGCTCTTCTGAACTGTACTTAGGGTACTTTACCTTATCTCCTAGGTGTAGGCTCATACAAGCAACTCCAAGTACCCCTTGTGAGCCTTCAATAAGGTAAGAAGGCTACTGTCCCAATTAGACCCTTCCATTGAATAGCCCTGGCCAGGGCTCTCTACACTACAGCCATACTCTACATACCAACCATCTCTATGATGTGGAGATCTAGACGTTATGACCCCAATAGGGCTTAGTGGGTGTCCATGTACAATAACAGTGTCTCCTACTTCCATCTCAGTCCTCCAGCGGGTAGGAATCTACTATAAAACAAAACCTACCCCACTGTCAATAGGGTAGGTCAAAGAGTTTTGGGCAGGAATTAACTAGCTAATTACAGTAAGAGCAGCAGAGCTGGCGGCAGCATCAATGGCAGTTTTAAGCTGGTCAACAACAGTTTTAATGGCTAGAATCTGAGCCTGGGAAGCAACAAGCTCACCATTACCTAACTGTTCATTAAGAACGCTAAGGCTTAGTCTAGTATCCCTGACGATCTGTCTTAGTGGGGTTGCCATGGTGTATAAAAGTCCTCAGAAGGAAAGGGCGGGAAGGCATTACTACTATATATTTTACCTAGCAGAAATAGTACTAGAGCGGGGGCTATCCTGGAATGTTCTAGTATTACTCTCCGCCCCAGGGAGAGTGTAATCTACAGTATATGAGTAGTCGGCACTAGAGAAGGTAGAGTACCCTGCTGTCTTTGCAGCTACTAAATCTCCATCCACAACACTGCACTTAATAAACTTAGCAACACTAGTCTCATTTGCTGGAAGGTAGCTACTTATATATGTATTATCCCCCCTCTTAACTACCCTAAAAGCAGCTAAGGAGGCCTCAGGTAACCCAGCAGCTACAAGAGCTGCTGCTACTGCTTCATAAGGGAAGTAGTAGTCATCAGTAACTACATACGTAAACCCAGGGAAGAATGTTGATTGGTATACCGGACCTTCCTCTTGAAAGGAGGTACGGTTTAGCTTTCTGGTGTTCCATGTGCCTTGATCAATATCAAAAGCTATACCATAGAACTCAGAATTATACATATAAAAAGAATAGAAGGGCAATTCAAGATTAGAGCCAGAAACTCTATACACTTCTTGAGCACCAGTGTTTATAGACTTAAATACTGCAAAGTAAGCTCCTCCTGATACTGTTATATATCTGGTATTGTAGGCGTGAGGCCCTGCGGGGATCTCTGTAGTGATTTCCTCTTGGTATGAGGAGTATCTAACAGTAACAGTTAGGTCTGGCTCATTATTCTGGCCTCTACTAAGGAAGGGAGAGAATGAGCAGCTATCTTGTATATTAAATCCGTTCACTACTCCATCTACATCACCACTAGAAGTGTTTGAGCTGTCTATGGGAGGAGCAGGAGGAATAAATCTTCCAGTAGTTATTGTGTCTGATTTCACCAACCCCCCCTCAATATAGAAATCTTTCAATATACAGTACTCAATAAATATATCTCCTGTATTATAGTTATTAGTACTATTTATTAGGTAGGAAGTAGAAACCACTGAACTATTCCTAGAGTAGTTAGAAATGTGGTAAACTAATATATCTCTGCCTTCTCCACTAAAGGCAACTTGAGGACCGGAGTATTTAAACTCAAACAGTGCATTACCATCGCTAGCTATATACAATCCCTGCCCAGTCCAGTTAAGACTATAGTTAGCAGGGGTTACAGGACCCTCTGGGGGTATAAACCCTGGAACAAAGATGGATTGATATGACGGCATGGGAAGGTCAGATATAGAGGAATATGCAGAGGGGTCCACCTCGTACTCTTCTCCTGACCTTCCATCCCTAAATATTATTCCCCTACATCCTACAATATTGAAGTAATACACAGGAGAGTCAGGGAAAGGCGGAAATATCGACTGAGTATCGTACATGCTAGAGGGGTACTGCTGATATAGCTCGGTATTTAGACTATACAGTCTATAGCCTAAGTCACCGTCCACTGTGAAGAACTTAGCTTCTGGCTGGTCTACAAGTCCCTGCCCATTTCCTAGGTTGAACACAGGAGCGTATTGCCCTGGCCTGCCCTTCACTTCAACTTGAACAGTTGTTCCATCAGCAAGAGTGGCTGTACCATCTTCATTTAGCTTTCCGTAGGAGTAACCATTTCTGGTTTTTGAAGACTGGGCATTTTGGAAGTTTTGCAGTAATTGGCGGGTTTGGTCCCCCGCCAGCTTCTTGAACTTGTCACCTAATGAACCCATCTAGAAAATTACTCCACCAATAACGTGATATGACTCTCCAAGCGCAAGAGGCCTACTGCCTCCACCCTGAACTATTTGAGTTTCACCCGTAGCTAGTAACACTGTGAACTTGTTATCTCCTTGGACCTGGATAATCTTACAGAGAGTAGGATTTGCTTGGTTTGTATTATTTGAAACAGCTGCTAAGTCTCTGTAGGCTTGGTCAGCAGCCTCCCGCGCCAGGGCTCTAAGTTTATCTGCTAAAGACACTATAATACACCATAGTTTCCAGAAGTCAAGGCATAGTCTAACTTAGCATCAAGGAAATTAATCCTAAAGTACCTAGCCACTTCTATTGTAACTATCCCTGCGCCAGTGATGGTTACGGACTCAATAACGCCTTCCACAGTCTCGCCACAGAAGGTGGCGGAGGCCCACATTCCAGGAACAGGAACTGTACCAAAGAACTTACAAACAATAGTACCTGAGTAAGTTTTAATGTATTTAATGTTAGCAGCAATCCTAGCCTGGATTTCTCTTTTCTGGAGGTCTAGGTCTTGTGTCTCGGCTTCAAACTGAGTATTAAGGGAGGTTCTTACAATCCCGAAGGACATGGTAAAGTTGCCATTGTTAATAGCAGCAAGGTTAGGGAATAGGGTATATCCTAGCGCAATCTTGTTAACAAAGGCATTTCCAACCTTAATAATTGGAACATAGGGATTGCCGAGGCCGGGACTTCCCAAGTCATACCAAATAGAAGCATTATCAGTTACATACCTAGCACCAGTAGACTGGCCAGGGTTTACTAGAATTTGAATCTTAACAGAGACAATATCGTTCGGCAGGTCGATATAGGTAATTGGGTCATCTGAAGTATAAGGTTTTGTAACCGTAGCTACAACTTCAATATTGTCCTGGGGTTGGGTTGCTGTGTTCTGAGGAACAGTTTTAATAGTAGAAGGGAAGAAGTTGTTGGTAGGGATGCCAAGCACACCTGACCCCGAGACTCCGTAGGAGAGGTCCTGGTGGTTACTGTATTTTAAGCCCTGAGCATCTATCAGCGTAGACAGCGGAACTGTCCAAATACCTGAGTAGTAATCTGGGTAGGCAACTGTATAGGTGTTAGCTCCATCCCAGCGAACCTGCCCGCCCATCTGAGCAGCAAGGGTATTTAAGGCCTCCAGGCCAGTAATTCCATTCTGGGAGAAGATGTCGTGGTAGGGACCATCGGGAATCAACCAAGAAACAGTAACTCCACAAAGAGCACCAATGGCCTGAGCCATGCCCTTGAGGGTTGTATAGCTGTTGATTGGAGGCGCGGCCTGGAGGTTTGTATTAGTAGTTAGGAAGGAAAAGTACTGCCCTGCCCCGTAGGTTAGGAGAGTGAAGGCCTTGTTGAGGTTAGGAGTTCCAAAGATACCCTGAGTGACATAGGTATTAGAACTGGAACTAATGGTCTTACCAAAATCAGTAATAGTCCCAGACAGACCATAGACTGTTATTTGCTTACCTAAGTTGTCCTGGTAGGTGGTTCCAGTTCCTAGTGGGGCCTGGGAGGCTATGTTGAAAGTCCCTCCCGAGAAATCTAGGGAGAGGTTTGAACCTGTAAGGTTACAGAAGGAAGTTCCACCAATTGGATTGTTAGTGTAGCCAATATAAGGTATTCCTGGCGTAGGTACGTACCCTGGCGGCGGAGCTGAGCAAGCATTAGTTACATAGGTAACTCCGTCCTGGATAAGAGTCGGTAGGAATGGATTACTAGAAGCAGTAAGACTAACAACCGGCGCTAGGCTTGAAGGCTTAACAACAATATCAGTAGAGACATAGCTATCATAGTAACCATCAACAGAGATAGTATTGGAAGAGTCAGTAATAAACTCTGGTTGCACTGAGATGCAGTAAGAATCGGTAACGTCAAAGAAAGTGAAGGCATCTACTGGTTCATCTGCACAGACTACATACTCATTGAAGTATTTAGTAATATGAACAAAGAGAGCATCCGCCCCCGGCTGGCTCTCAGAAAGAGTTCCACTCTTACCCAGACTATCAGCGCCGGGCTGGGCCTCTGTAAAGTAAGTGGTTACATGAGTGAAGAGAGCATCTGCGCCAGGCTGCCCTTCAGCAATAGGAACAGTGCCTGTAAAGATAAAGTCAGCTGCGGGTTGGGCTTCTATGAAGTTCCTAGTCCAGTTTGTAATAACAGTTAAGCTATCATAGCCTGGCTGGGCATCCTGGAAAGAACAAGCGACAATAACAAGAGGAGTCCCTCCGCCAATGTACTGGAAGCCAGAGGAGGCAGGAGTTGAGAAGGTAGTTCCACTACCTAGGGTTTTGAAGCTCTGGAATGCGCGGGCGGAGCTAGCTAGAGGGCTAACTAGAGCATTAAAGGTTGTACCAGAACCTAAAGATTGAAAGTCTTTGTGGACCGGGAATATGTTATTCTTTTGAGGGTCATTTGCCACATCAACCCCTTAAGTAGTCAGAGAGTTGATTTGCCAAACAGCATCTTCACCTTCATCTACCTTAACCATTACCTTCAAGGTCTTGCCGGTAGGGACTCTGTAGGTAGCAGGAGACTGCATGTATGTATCTAGCAAAGGCCTTCCAACCATATTACTAGTTGTGTCATCTAGGAGCATAAGCCTGGCTTTCTGGTCTACTGCTCCAACTTGGACAGTGAAAGTCTGGGTGGAGGTGGGCCTCACCCCTGATATGCGGAAGAAGTAAATTCTAGTTACACTTGAAGCATCTGTCTGGGTAAACCATCCCACACTAGTCTGGGTATTAATTCCTACCGCCTGAGGGGTGTTAGCACTGTTAGTATACATAGAATCGTAGAACTTCAAAGGCTTTACAGTAAAGTCCATCTCACAGACCGAGCGGCCAGGGTTGGATTGAGTTGTATCTAGGACAGCTACAACCTCACCACTAGCGGCAGGGGAGAATAAAATACCCCTATTCTGACTATTGGAGTTAATCTGATACTGGTAGAGCTTAGTCTTAGTAGTCCAGTCATAGACAAGACAAGTTCCGTCCCCGCACCCTACTAGTAGGATATTATTATCATAGGCTAGGTTTGAAATAGGTAAGTAGAAAACACCGGAAGTTGCTTCAAAGTACCCTGCTCCCGATGTGTTGTCCAAGCTAACTTGAAGCCTATCAAGGATATTTCCATTACTATCTACTTCATAAACAGCCCCGCCTTGAGTGCCTATAAGCCAGCGCCCGGAGGACTTAGCAATTAGGCAGTTAATAGCTCCATCCGTTCCAGTACTTAAGTTCACAGTTACGGCAGTATACGTAAAATTAACAATTTTATGTAGAGTTCTTGTGCCACTACCGAAAAACATAACAGTGTTGTTAGCGGGATCTCCCGCTATGATTTGGTTGTTTCCTTGGGATACACTAGCGGCAGCAATAGTAGAAGTTGCCCCTGTAGCGATATTGTAGTACTGAGCATTGCCAGTTGTGGCACTAACTATAACAGCCGAGGCTGAGTTTATCAGAGCAATACCACAAGAGTTAGTCTGAGTAGAGGTACTAGCTACTTCTGTAAAGGTAGTTAGGTCATACCTATGGAGGAAACTAGTGCCATAGCCTATGATGTAGGCTTCGTTAGTTGCTTCATTAGTGATACCTGGGAAGAAGGTATGACTTCCAGTGACAATTGTACTTGCTAGGGGGGTTAGGGCCATTAGGATTTAAACTCCCTGGCGTCCCACTTATCTGGGGAGGTTAGGAACGAAAGTTCAATATAGTTTCTGTCTGCTGTGCAGGGGTAGGAACTAGCCCCAGCAGCAATAGTTATGTCTGATTCACATAAAGTCCTACCGATTCCGGCATCTCTAATCCTAACGACTCTGGCAGGAATATCTAGACCTGGTGGGTCCTGCGCCCTGCTTAGTACATTAACCTTGGCGGGGGAGGTTGTATTAAACACTCTTATAGCACAGGGAGAAGTAGTTCCAGTAGTAATCATAGCCATCTTACCAGAAGTATTCTGGGCAGTACCTACAACTGTAGTACTGTTGAACATACCTGTCCAGCAAGACTCTACTAGAATTTCACCCTTTTCAAAGTAAACTTCGTGGATAGCATGGTTGTATAAGTTGTTTGCTTGAGGTGTTGTCATATAGCACGTTCCGCTAGCAGCATTGCTAAGCATGATAGTTTGGTTGAGGTTCCAAGCAGTACAGAAGTACTGGTCAAGGAGGGTAGGGCTTCCTGCCCAGTCATATAGCCTAACAATGCCACCAGTGTCAGACACTAGGAGGTAGTTGTTGTAGTAACTCATAGACCCTACCTGGAATGAGGTTAAAGCCCCACCATATCTATTAGAGACGGGCAGGGTGAGGGACTTAATAACTGTTCCAGAAGTGTCTATCTCATGAACTTGGCCATTAGAAGAACCTATAAAGAAATTAGAGGTTCCAGTCTTCGGGATTACACAAGTGGCGTTGACCCCGGAAAGGGAGCTTACTGTAAGGGAAGAGAGGGCGAAGGTATTACCATTGATAAGAGTAACAGAGCCAGTAGTGCTTTTAGTAGCGATTCCAAAGAGAGTACTTTGATTAGTGGCTATCTGCTGCATAGCTGTGTTTCTCTGAGTAGCGGCAGCGTTAGTAGTGATTGTAGACCTGTGCCCGGTTGACAGCTCAATAAACAGTAAGTTAGCACTTGTGCAACTAACCACAGCCGAGGCTGAGTTTATAAGAGCAATACCTGTAGCAGTTGTAGAGGAAGTAGCGTTTACAGTGAGGGTATTGGTGAGGGAGGCCTGGTCATACTTCCTAAAGAGTGTAGTAGTATTAACCGTGTAGATATTACTACTGTCCATAACAACATCGCTAGGTGCAGCAGTGGGCTCATATATCAGCCCCTGAACTGAATTTATCATCTACTGCCTCCTTTTCTATGACGGCTGTTTGTACAATTAGTAAAAAACTGTGCAAACAGCTGTAATTGAGTTAGCGGCACTCTTGAAGATAGGGTTAGGGTCTACTAAGTGGTTGAAGATTGTACCTGAGGTGCCTGTAGGGGAACCTGGAAGGGTAGCAGTCGTGGCCAGGGCATACTCACCAAATTGATTACCGTCATTACCATCCCCAGAAAGGAAGGTAGCTTGGACACTCATATTCTCATAGAATGTAGCAGTTGAGGTAGCATTCAGAACGATTGTGGTTTTAGATGTAACAATATCTGAAGGGCTAAGAGCCGCCCCTGAGGTGTTAACCAAAGGCTTGCGGGCAGCATTGCCAATAAGCTCATAGGTTAATCTGGTATCGGCAACAGTAGCAGCAGTTGTACAGGCACCCACCGCCAGGGCTACAAACCCACCAGAGGCAGTCAGGGCAAACAAGTTCCTGAAGAACTGAGTCCTACCTGCATTAGTAATAAGATTCTTAATCTCTCTTTCAGATAGCACGTTGCCCTTAAGATCATGTTCAGTGATCTTCCATACAGCAGCGGCAACAACAGCTTCTTTCATTTGAACTCCTTAGACTCTACTAACAATCCTACCAAGTCCACGGAGGGCTAGGTCATAGAAGTTAGTAGCTGTGTTATTAGCGGCATTGACAGGCATAGTTACCTTAAGCCAAGCCTTCCTCCCCATAGTCATAACTGTCTCCCCTGAGGCATGAGAGAAGTCAAAGTTAGTTGTAAATCCAATGCCAGAGGCACTGAGAGTAGCAACCTTACGAATTTCTTGGTTCCCGACCCCAACATTCAAGTAGAGATAGTCTCCTACTAGGAACGAGGACGGAGTTGTACACATAATTGAACTAGCACCGTTAGCAGCAGAGGCTGTAAGGGTTCCAAAGGCGTTGATTGGAGCTGTGTAGAGGATGGCTCCAGTGGCTCCGTAGGTCATAGCTAAGCCGGTGGTAGGGTCAGCAGAAGCAAACTGACACCAGGAGGTCTGTGCTCCAATGGAGCTGATAAGGTCAGTAAGTGATATCTGGATACCAGGGAGGCTGGGCAGGCCTTTATAGTACTGATTCTGAATATTAGTAGTATCTCCAAACCAGAAAGCCTTCTCTGAGACTAGAGGATTAACAACCCCTGGCACCGGGCCCTGGTCAAACACATCTGAAACTAGCTGGGTAATCCCAGGAGCTACAATTTGAGAGTTAAAAGGAGGAATGACAGACAGCGTGAAGGAGTTCGCTAGAATGTTCTTAGTAAATCCACCGTTGAACTGGTAGTACTGGTTTCCGTCTACAGTGATAGTCGAGGCCAGGCGTTGGACACTCTTATTTACAAGAACAAAGGTAGAAGTAACTCCGTTCCCCGTGAACCGGTCAACAGGGTCTACTAGTTCCCCTGCAACGAAAGATTCACTAAGGTAAAAACTAAGGCTCACTCCATCTCCAATACTCTTAACGTTTGGATTTTATCTAAAATCCTAGCTAGCACTTTGAGAGGAGATAGAGATATTATCAAAAACAGCACTGAAGGAGGCCATAAGGAGCTGTGAGCCATCTGCCTGGGTTACACTGGTAACTACGTCCTCTGAGTAAGATCTCACTACTAGAGAGGCAGCAGTGCCTCCTATACAGTTCCCGGCCAGCGATGTGGCTGTAGAGGTCAGATAGGAGAAGGTTTCTGCCTGGAGACTTACCAAGTTGTTATAGGAGATATCAGAGTTAGCTTGGGTTTGGTGGTACTGGAACTTAAGGAGTAGCTTTTGGTCTACAAAAGATTGGGATTGTAGAGGGGAAAGCGCCGCCGCCGGGCAGGATGCCCCACGGACTGTAAACCTAGTAATATTAAGTCTTTGGTTTATGCTATTAAGGTTGGCAAGGCTGTCAGGGGTAAGCGGGCGAGGGCTATCTCCCGTACAAGAGATATTTACCTGTATAGGTGTATTAGCTATTGTAGTAGTTATTATGGCCTGCCCGCCGAGGTCGTTCTTGGCGGAGCGGAGCTTATCATTACTAAACTCAACCCTAGTAAAAGGCTCTACAAGAACAGACTTGACTACCTCATCTACATAGAGAATAGAAGATCCTGCCGCGCTTGTGAATGTTAGAAGGGCTGAACCTGGGCGTAAGGCCATTACAGAGCACTCCCTAAAGCTTTGGTAATCTGGTCAGTAATTTTATCGGAAGTACTGTTAATAGCCCCTACGATGGTGTCTGCAAACTTGGACAAATCAGTCCCTGCGCCACTCTTAACTCCTTCAAGGTCTCCAAAAAGACCGCCGGAGAAGAGTCCATTCTTAAGACCTGAGGCGGGGGCTCGATTCTGTTTCTTCAAACCATCAACATCAGCATCAAGGAACCCACCAACAACATCCTCTAGTACAGCATTAGTCTTAGCATCAGATTTGTTTCCTAGTCCCTCGTTCAATCCCTCGCGCAGGATTGGGTTATAAGCTCGGGAAGGCACACTGGGCCGGGCTATTACACTATCAGAGAAGTTAATAGGGTTATCATTAATACCTGAGGTAATCTTTTTAAGTGGATCTTCGTCCTCAATAAATAGTCCATTTTCTTTGAATATATCACTCTTCTTGGGGCCAGTAGTAATCCTACTAGGGTCTATGCCTACAGGGCCGCCAAAAGCGGGAGTAAGGACTCCCTGGGGACGACCCCCTGATGTTCCAGAAAATGCCGCCTGGAATGTAGAGCCTAGATTGGAGATACCCTCATTTATTGAGTTTAGGGTTTGAAGAATTTCACCCAAGGTGGTGGGAATACCTTGGGTAATTTGGTCTCTGACACTGGCTTCACTTTGGTCTACTTTATTCCTAGCCTCAGTTACCTTAGCAATGGCCTCTGGAGAGATTCCTGCCTCTTTAGCAGTTCGGGTTAGTTGGTCATCTGTACTGCCTGTCAAGGCAGTCCTATTTAGGTCTATAAGCTCGGAGATAGACCCACCAGCAGCAATATTACGTATCTTATCAATATTCTCTGGCTCTTTAAACTTAAGAGTTTCTGCTTTCTTATAGGCAGGCAAGTCAATACCTAAGGCCTTAGCCTGGGCACCAATGGCATCCTGGCCCTCACTTCCTATGTCAGCGCCAGCTTGGTTTAGACTGGTGAGGGTTTTAAGTAGGGTAAACCTGCGACTCTTATCCTCAAACGGAAGGGCCTCTTGCTCTCGCTGGGCGGCATTCTTAGCTCTCTCAATTTCCCTCTTGGACCTTTCTTTGTCATCAATATCCCGAGTGAGACCGTTGCGAGCCTCCTTCTCCTCAGTAGCAAAACGCTCAGGAGAATTCTTAAGAAGAGTAAGGTCTAAGTTCTTAACCCCCTTCTCACTTTCAAATTTATCTCTTGCCTCCTGATTGAAGAAGAAGTCTCCCTTAATTAAGGAGCGAAGCTCTTGGGGGAGCTTGCCAGCAATCTCGTTCTCAGCACCAAACCTACCCTCAGAGGACTTATAGGCTGCCTCAGCGGAGGCGATTATATTACCTTCACGCCCTAATTCCCTAAGTCTTTTAGAGGCATCGAAGTCTTCCAAGTCTCTTTTGGACTTAGCTATTTGCTCAGTAAGGGCGGCAGACTTGGAATTAAGTCCTGCTATAGTATCTGCCAGAGAGGCAAACTTATCAGCGGCGGCCTCTGTAGCCTGTTTAAAATCAAACAAAGCCTTCTGGGCACTGAAAGCACCCTCAGCAGCGCCTATTACATTATTCTGGGCTTGGGCGGATAGGGCTGATTGGTCTATTTGACCCCTGTTATATTCTAGAGAAGCTTTTTCAATCCGAGATTGGATGTTCTTCCTATCTGTATCATTGGTGGCAGAGCCTAGCTGGTCTTGAAGACTTCCCAATTCACCAGCAGCTTTATTTGTCCTACCCTCGGCATCCTGGATACCTGATTGGATAAGACCGGCCTGACCTTGGAATGTTCTAGGGTCGAACTGGGAATCCCTTAGGGCCTTAGTCCTGGCAAGTTCTGCATCTTTGAGTTGATCTAAAGACTCTCTTTCATCATTCCTAGCTTTAATTAACTCGTAGGTAGCAGCGCGAACGGACTCATTGGCTTTCTTGACATCCTCGGGGAGGGCATCTTCTTTAAGCTCTGCTCTTTTAAACTTGGCAAGACGAACAGTTTCTTCTAGCTCATCCCTAATAGCTTTCTTGTCTTCTAGGTCTCCAGTAAGTCTATTGACTTGCCCTAGGGGTGAGGAGATATCAAACAAGGACTGCTTATCGGCACTGTCTTTACGAAGGGCACCAACTCGCTCTAAGCTAAGTCCTAGCTCCTGAGTGATTCTATTAGAGTTTAAATCCTTGCGCCGGGCATCTATGTCTATCTGATTGAAGGCATTAAGAGGGTTTTTGTTATTGGCTTTGGCTTCGTCTAAAGCTTCTTTGAACTCATTCTGAATTTGCTTTTTGGCTTCTTCAAGACTTACAAGAATAGCAGCGCCACTCTTAAGGTCTGGGGAGGCAGAGTTGTTAAGATCCTCAATGCCAGACCCGCGCAGGGCCTTAGCAAGCTCTACAGAGGCCTTAGGTGTGACTTTATTCTTGATGTTCTCTTTGTCAAATCTCTTCTGAGCTTCAGCAATCTGTTTATTTATCTCTTGCTCATCAGAGAAGAACCCACCCTTTTTCTTCTCTTGAAGCTCTAGGAGGTCATTCTCAGCAGAGGAGCCTCTACCTATAGCCCTTCTGGCAGCAACCCCTATAAGACCCCCAGCTGCACCAGGAATAGAAGTAACAAGCCTTGTAGCGTCAGTGGTGAAGGCTATAAGGTTAGCTGAGGCTAAGGTAAAGAATGAAGCAACTCCACCAATAGCAGCACCTAGCTTTTCAGCTCCATCAAGCAGTTGTGGATTGGCAAGGGCCTTAGCAAGCTCATTAGTAGCAGGGATTAGGGAAGTTACGTAAGCATCACCAACTGTAGTGTTTAAGTTATCTACAGCGGAGTTAAGTTTCTGGGCAGCAACAACAGGGTTAGTTGTACTACTTCTCAATGTTTCTGGGAAGGAGGCTAGGCCTTCTGATCTCTTAATTAAGTCCTCAGCCGAAGTTGCTTTACCTAAGCCAGGGGCGAAGCCCTTAGTCAAGGTCTTAAGAACAGTGTTCTGAGGAGCACCCGAGAATAAGTCTTCTACGTCTCTTCTTAACTGACCAGAGTTACCTAGCAGTTCTGGGCGCTGGGATTGAATAGCTCCGCCCAAGCGCTCTGCTAGGGTAGCAGCTTGCTCAGGGGTTAGCTGAATGCCACGCTGGGCGGCACCTGAAATAATAGATTGTACAAGAGTAGACTCTTTGTCTCCAGAGATACCGAGCGGTAGGAGCTTTGTCCTAGCTAGTTTCTGAATACTACGAGCTTGACCTTGCTGGAAGGATAGCTGGTCTCCAAGACCTAGAGCCTCACCGCCAGGCCCACTAACCCTAGTAGTAGCTTGAAGAACTGAGGAGATACCTAAAATGGAAGTCTCAAAGGAGAGACCGGCCTCGGCGGCTTTCTCCAAAGCTCTAGTAATAGACTCAATAGTTCTTTCAGCACTAGCGCCTAAGGCTCCACCAACAAGACCACCGAAAGCAGCTCCACCAGGAGCAGCAGACCCAACTAGAGAACCTAGAAGAGAACCACCAACAGACAGCGCTCCTTGCCCCTGTAAGGCACCTAAAGCAGCAGACTGTCCTAGTTCTCTTAGCTGGGCTACTCTCTTTTCTTCATTAGCGAGCTGGTTAGTATTAAATTTCTTGTTAAGGCTCCGAACGCCAGGCTGGACTTCCTTAAAGAAGCTATTAAAATCACCTTGGGCATTAGCACGAAGCTTAGCAAGACTTTCTTCCCTAATTTGAGCATTAGCTAGCTCTTCGGCTCTCTCAAACTCTTTCTGTGACTCTGCCTTAGTAACAGCACCTACCTGGGACAGTGGGACTCTAACTCCCTGAGGACCTACAGTCTCATTAAGAAAGTTCTGTTTTATCCTTCTCTCATTTAAGTCTCTATTAGCAATCTCTCTGGCGGCAGCGCTTTCTTTGCCTTGCTTTTCAAGGGCAGCGTCTTCTGCTAGCTTAGTAAGTCTAAGCTTATCAGAGGTCCCACCACCAACAGCTGAGGAAGCACCAGAGGCAGGCTTACTTATATCTTTAATGAGTGTATCAGCTAGGCCATTGAAGTCAGCTATAACTTGCTTCTCAGCTGCTCTTAGAATGTCTTCTTGCCGGGCCTGGATAGCTCTCTTTACAGCCTGCTCATCAGGAAGGCTTCCAGTCTGCTGAGTACGTCGTATCTGCCCAGGGTTGTAAGGAGCAGTAATTTCATTAACTAGCTCACGTACTGGTTGATTAGTCCTAGCAGCGTCTAACTGTTGTTGAGTGATTGGGGGGCGGGCATTAGCTACTACTGTCTGCTCGTTAATACCTCTAAGTACCTGAGCTTGCCTAATCTCCTTATCTCCACCAGAGAAGGTCTTAGGATTGTAATTTTGAACAAGCCCTAATTGGTTAAGTTCAGCGGCATAGAGCTTGGCTTGAAGCTCTAGAGCCTTCTTGCCGATACGATCTAGGTCTTTTTCTACATTGCCGGAAAGGTTTATCTTAATCTCTTGAAGTCCTTGAAGGCTCTTAAGAGAAGTCTCTACCTGCTTAAGGGAATTAATAGCTCCTTGGACATCAGCAGTAATAGATATCTTCTTGTCTTTGATGGCAAGGATATCTTTGATTCCCTGGTCTAGCGAGCCAGAGAACTTGATTTGGAATTGCTCAGACTTAAGCCTTTCCACCCGGTCCAGGACCTGTGGGTTCTCTAGCTTTAGAAGAACATTGATGATTTCCTGGTCTGCCATCTTAGATACCTAACTTCCCTTTGTCTACAGTATCTGGACGCTGGCCTTCAACAGCCCCACCTATACGCTTAGCTATGGTAGCTATTTGGTCCGGGAAGAGGACAATGCCTTGCTTAGCAACCCCAGCAAGTATGGCCTTCATTAGATTTGAATTAGTTTCTTTGTCCATTATTTCTTCCTAGCCTGTGCGAAGGCTTGCCTAGCTTTGGTTATCCAACCCATAGTTGGGGACTTAGCAGCAACTGAGGAGTATTGACCAGTGGCAAGGCTCTGGCGGGACCTCTTAAACAGCCTACCTTTTCCATACGTTCCAATATCAAGAACCTGGGCTAGGATATCTGATTGCTTTATCTCACCAAAGCGGCGGGCAAGGATAGGTTTTACAGAGGTGTGAGGACCCTCCACAGAAACCTCTGAGAGGCCGTTCTGAGGCGTTGCAGTAGTCCTAGTAATCCTACTGCGTAGTTCCCCACCATCAATTGGAACCTTCGACTGGTAGGCTTCCAAAGACAACTGGGCTAGGCTATTTACTTTCTTAGTAGTCTTAGCCAATACAGATTGATAAGACTTATCCCCTAGAACACGTCTAACACGTTCTAGAGACTTCTTTGAATCGGTGGACAGGACAATCTTGGTAAGTATCAATGTATTCCCTCTTTGGGGAATTTTATCTAAATTACTCTTTAGACTTACTGCCACCAAAGGCTTTAGCAATAGCTATAAGGACACCTAGCATGTTGTAATCTAGGTACATGCCAGGTTCCATGATATGTTCCATTCTATGGTCTATCTCTAAGGCAAGGTCTTTAGTGTAGGGAATAGGGACCTTCTCAAACTCAGTCATGCTCCAGCCAAAGTACTTACCGACCTTCATGTACATCTGTAGTTTATAGTCGTCAATAGGCCCTAGCAGGGAGTCATTATCAATCCCTTCCGCCTCGACTGTATCTTCATAATGAGTACCCGAGCGCCCGGAGGAGGAAAACAGTATTTCACTAGATTCTTCCATAGCTGTTATATCTCAGTTTCCTTAGCTAGACGCTCTTTAATATCCTTAAGGTCCTTGCGAGGCTTAGGAGCAGAGATTCTTAATTTAACTTCGTTCTTAGGGTGAGCTAGGGTTGGAGGGAGAAGCTCCTTTAATGTGTCAATAAGCTCAGTATTTAGAGAGCGCAACAGTTGAGCCAGCTCTTCTTCCTTACTCAAAATCCTTAGTACTTAGGTCTAGAGCACTGAAGACATCAACAATAAAAGCTTTAATGGCTGGGTAGGAAGCACTCTTGAGGCCGGGCTCATCTACCTTCTCTCCCTGCCCAAAGACTTCAGCAAGCATAGTTACAGTGTCCTTAACTAGAGTCTGCTTATCGAGGCGGAGGGAATAGACACGCTTGACATACTCTTCTTTAGACTCACTGTCTAATTTCTTATTTTCTGCATCCATTAGGGGGAGGATGCGCTCGGCCCAGGCATCAACATCCTCACCGTCTTCCATAGGGAACTTAGCAAAGAGGGAATGCTTTTGCTTAACCTCAGACATACCTTCGGCAATTTTTTCCATGTTGGCCCAGGTTAAGTCTTTAATAGTAACAACGACCCGAGCGCCGGAGGACGAAACACAAACTTCAGTTACTTTAGTTGCCACGAATAATAAAAACTCTTAAAAACAGATACTAGGATTCTACCTAAAATTACAAAGGCCATTGACCTGGGCCAGCAGTAGACATAATAGTCTGAAGCTCCGCCAAGGTCCCTT
>JAYDZG010238476.1:0-15813 GCA_034509265.1 Microcambeva bendego
TTTGCCACACAGCACCAGTCACCCTTTTGTACTTTTACCTTTAATTACTTTTACCTTTACTTGGACCTGGTACATGTCGGAAGCCCTTACCAAGGGAGTGCCCGAACACACCATAGATACATTCTCAAGAAATACCAGAGCAGATTCACGCACCCTGATGCCCACCATGGCCTTTACTACTGGGTTTACATGGCCCGATTCTTGTGTTACCATATCACCTCCGGCCTGGGATACCCTTCTGTAACACATTACATACTCCCTGGATAACACTAGGGCCGAATATGATAACTGCACCTCTAGAGAAGAGGCCTTTACGGCCTTTACAGGGCGCGTTACTATCACCAACTCATTGGATTATAATATACCAGTTAGAGAGAACCCTGGTGCCTTTCCTCTTTGCTTTGAAAAACCTATTATTACTTTTGGTATGAATTATGGCAAGATGGGGTTGTGGAATGTGACCCAGACACATTTGGGGACTGTATCAAAGCAGAGATGCCAACGCATTATTACTGCTCCCTTATTTTCATCCCAATTGTTGCAAGCCTTAACGCAGGGTATAGATCTCAAACAATCACCAAATACCTTTATGAGATGTTCGCCTGATTACACAGTCATGAACGAACCCCATACATCACTGTGCCCTATACTACCCAACTCAACACAAAGACTGCTCAATAGCCTTCCCAGTTTTTGGCACTTTTACCACAACTGATGTATACTGGATATGTGGAAATAGGGCTTACGCTTCTTTGCCCATGACATGGATTGGGCCATGTGCATTGGCCCGACTTAGTGATTTCCACTATACACATGACTACAGAAGGCCCACCTGTTAAACTGCATGGTAGATACGTTATAAGCCATAAATCATTAAATAGTATTCCTTAAAAGGGTATACAGTGAGCCAAACAATATCTGTTTGGATCAAATAGTCAGTCACTGTATAATGTCCCTGAGGAACACAGATTAACTACCAAATCTAGACGATTTTGGCTCTCCTTGATTCCATTCTTTGCAAGTACAGATCAATATAATTTAATAGAGATAACCCATTTCCAATTAGCTAGACTTGCGAATGCTACCGCTGACACAATTTCCGCCATCAAGGAGGAACTAAACGCACTTGGGCTCATGACTCTTCAGAACCGTCTGGCACTGGATATAATACTGGCTAAGGAAGGGGGCGTGTAACAAATGGTGGGAGAACACTGTTGCACATTTATACCTGCCAATGATTCTGGCAACGGGACCATAACTATAGCCCTGAATGAGATGAAGGATGTGGCTAGCATGAAGCTGCATGAACAGCAGACCGGTGAGTCTACCTGGGGCTGGTCGTGGGTGCTGTTTGGATGGATGGCAAAATACCTAGCCATCTTGTTACCCATAGCGTTGGGTCTGTTTCTCTTATTGCTGGTTGGCCCATGCATATGCAGGTGTACAATGAACTGTGTTCATGATATGATACATACCACCATGGAGGAGCAACAGCGTAGACGCCCCCGAACACTTGCCACTGTGTCCCAAGTCGTGAAAACTCCTTGACAGTGGACAGTAGCATAATTAGTAATATGTAGATTGTTGACAAACATTTCTTATATACATTAATGTCAAAAGGGGGCAACTGTTGGGGTATAAGATATTATTATGCTGTTTTATCCATATGATTAATGTAGTTTATTTTGTTTACTTATTACTTTATGTTTACAGGTTTAGAAATTTGTTCAGAATAGCTATACCATTGTTCAAAAGTGGATTTAGTATAGCCAAACCCCATTTAAAAACAGCTGCTAAAAACATTGTAAGTAGCGTTGTTAACAGCGGTCTGTCGCATGTGATGAAACACAATCAAGATGGGTCGGGCATGCTCAATATCTGATACCGCCCCATTGGAGTTTTTTTTATTGCTGGACATGGTGAAGTTTATATAGATCTAAATAACATACTCTTGTTTCTTCACCTTAAGATCACAAGACCTGACGGAACCGACATTGATGACGGAGCGGCTGTGGGAATGATAAACTATCCAGGAGCTACGCTTTTTCCCCAGGTCGGCGTGTCCCTAAGTGACAGGCTGATATCACAAAGTTCAAGTACATACCCATACCAAAGCATAATAGAGTGTCTTGCCAATTATGGAAGGGACCCCCTGGAAACTGTTTTCTCTGCAGGACTCTTTTATATGGACACAGCAGGGCATATGGATGAAACAAACCCGGGAGGAAACAACCAAGGCTTGACAAAGAGGACTACATTTACAGATGGTAGCAATGTTGTACAGCTGTTGACTCCGAATCATAGCGACATATTTTTTCAGGAATTAATGCTTAATGGTGTTGATATAAAAATTTGTTTGACAGGCAGTAGGGACGATTCCAGTCTAATGTGGAATTATGCAGTTGCATACAAAGTCCACATTCTCTCAGCTTCATTATTTGTCTGTCACCTGCTGTAAGACTAGGTCATGCTCAGGCTTTGTTATCAACAACGGAAAAATACCCTATTGATAGTATGTGTCTAAAAAAATCAATTCCAGCAGGTACACAGGTATCTAACCATGAACATTTGTTTTTGGAGGTATTACCAAAGTCAATGATAATTGCTTTACAATAGGACATGGATCATGTCATGGTCATGGATAAAGTGGCTGTCAACACACATTTTCTTGGTGTGTTAGCATGTGACCAATTACCAGCAAACTTTACTGGCTAGCTGTCTACATAAGCAAAGACCATGTCAGGTGTTTTTTTGACAGTTTTGGTAACTCTGCTGACTATTAAATGTTTCCTGAAATGATTAGTTATTTTCTTAAATCATCGCACAACACAACGATATTCTACCAGTCAAGTACAAGACTTTACATCTACCACATGTGGTCAACACTGTGTTTTTTTCTATACCATATAGCTAAATGATGCAGTTATGAAGAAGTATTGTTTAAATATAGTTTTAATTTAGTAAAAAATGACAAGATATTTTCAATTTTGTGAAACAAGTTTATCTGCATATTTGTAAGAACCTTTTGTTTAAATGTGTACATGTTCAAAATGGAGCCTTGTTTAATGTATGTGAATCACTCTGTGTGATGTTAAAGTTAAATAAAAACAAACAATATAATGATATTCAACTCTGTCTCATTTATTTACAGATACAGTGTAACAGTTGTAAAAACATAAAATAATTAAAAAAATACATTATCAAGTAAACAATATACACAACAAATAAACATACAACATTTAAAAGTTTAACCATTTACCTCTATCTAGAACTGGTGGGACAAATAATCTGGATGTTTCAACGCTCCTACCGGGTGACATATCATTCGTTGGAGTGGCATAATCAGCAGACTTTTTGTTTTTAAACAAATAATTTTTGTCTTATTTAAAAAAAAATTCGCAGTGTGAACGTGTCTGACTCAGCCTTGGGAGACAGTGGTTCGAGGCCTGGGTCCCATTCGCTACGTGCAGAGGTTAAGCTACCATGAGGACTGAAGTTTTAGTTTACATTTTATTTATTTTCAATCATTTATAACCGTGGTTTTATTTAATTATATTTGAATAAACTTGTGTTCACTCTGCAATTGTGTCTCACCCTTTTTATATATTTTTTTTTACCAGACTCATAACATATACAAGTGTTTTACTATGAAAGCTTGGCCAATATCGTTTTGTCTAAACCAGGACCGTTTTGCTGTGAGGTGACAGTGCTACACACTTAGTCACAGTGTCTCCAGATACTCCCTTATGAGGTTTTCAGGGTCTTTATTAAGGTAAACAATCAGTGCCTTAATCACACACACTCTTTTAGTGTCAATGGAGTCATTCTGCAAAAAAGAACAAGGGTATTGTACAATGTGGTTCTAATACTGCATTGTGCAGTAGTTAACACCAGAGAAGCATCACTGCACATGCAAACTGTACAGGCTCCTAATTGTAGCCATCAAAGAAATGAAACTATATTTTATCAATAAAACATAAGGAATGAAAGGTTTGTCTTTAATCTCCTCATGCTGCCTGTAATCAAATGTACTTTTCATTTTAACTTTAACCACCTGCTTGTTGTTTTTCTTTTTTTTTACCTTAGACAACAATGACAGCCTCTCTTGCTCTATGCTTTCCTTTGTATGCCCCACAGGATATTCTGTATGATAGTTCACCTCTGCTCTTTTAGGTTTCTTCACTTGATTTGGAGATGCACATTGACTACTCTGTTTATGCTTGAGCGAATTGACACTCAACTCTGAACATCCAATGTTTTATATTTCAAACTTATTTTCCAACCAGAAAAGCCGGTAAAAGAACCTTGCTCCCTTAAACATAGGTGCTTCTTCTATAGTGCTTCAGCTACTGCATTTAATTCAGTATTTGAGGGATAAGCTTTACATTTTATAATTACTGATGCCAAGCATTCAAGAATGTTGGACTTCTTTTTTAGACTAGGACTGAAGAGGTACTATTGCTTTCAAAGTAACTATTTGCACGCTGGAGTTGGATCTGGAGTAATCCAGTTGAAAAAGCTGTGCTATTATCATGAAATATCAGCGCAGATGAATCGCTCAACCAATCAGATTCTAGGGTCGGAACTTCCTGTTGTATAATTTAATGTTAAATACTTCTAATCAATAGTTTGCATGATGCCATTGTACTTACCACTAAATCCCCATGAAAATAAAGCCCATCCAGTTTTCAATCTTTGAATTTTTCTGTGTTGTTAGAAAAGATCAGAAACTATAAAAACACACTAAACAAGCACAATTTTATTTTTAAATGGCCTATTGCATTAAATCCAGTCAAGGTAACACGTTATTAAATATTAGAGCCAGTATGGGGGAGTAGGTTCTAGGTTAGATTGCAATAATGTAAATCACTAATGTACATAGGACAGCAACAAATAAAGTGTTTACATAAACTAGTTACCATCGACTAGCTAATTAAGATGCCGAATCTAAAATTCTGCCAAGTGACCAAATACTGATGTGTCCACTTTACAAAATGAGTTTAAAAGACATGCCTACTGAAGATATATATTTGGATGAAACTCAGTTCTAAATCTCACTGCCTTTCACAAAGTTTGGGTCCTCGCCTTAGCTCTCCTTCTGCTTCCCACGCTCATAACAGCTTCTGAGCATGCGCAGCGTCTGTCTTGCGGAAAATCGTCCAATTCACTCAATGTTGTTGCGTTGAACCAAAACAAACAAAATGATCCAGAAGGGCACAATGTTGACAATTGTAGAATCAAGGTTCTAAGATGCCCAAATCCAGGTATGCCGAGGAATTCTTTGCTGGAAAATTCTTGAGCTCAATGGAGAAAATATGAGACCTACACACTCTGGTGAGTTCACAAGATCTCTAATTTATTAAGGATACAAACACATATTATATAGTTGGATTATGGAGGTCCCCATAACCTCCATACATATTATGCACGTCATAAGGTGTACACACAGTCATAAGGTGGGTAAGATTATTGTAAACAAGTATGTCATAATGACACGGCATAACCATATATCAAAACATCTTTTATCAAAACATGTGGAGCCTTCTGTGACTCCCGTTTGCCCTGTCATGTACAAGGTCTTTTAATTGCTTTCTTAGAAAGGCCTATGCTCTTTTTATGAATAACCTCGGCTTACATCCGGATCTAGATATGTAGATATATGGTTTAAAGTTCAAAGCTCGGCGGGGTCACTTTCCGCTTCACCTCTGGAAACAGGTAGCCCACAGTGGAACAGTTCTGCCCAAGCTCAGAGCGGCTGAAGAGAGAAGTGACACATTGTAGGCCAGTTAGGTCATTTTTCCTATTCAATTGAAAAGGGGAAGTTCCTAAGTGAGGTTTGGCCGAGGAACAGGCATAACAACTGGACCCATCAAATGATTTCGAAGTATATATCATCCAGTTGATCCATTCATTCTCTTCTATAAACCCAGTTTCCCTAGCATATGTCTCCTGTAGTTCATCCATGGTTAGTACCTGGACTAGTGTTCCTGCTTGCTTTTAGTTCAGGGTTGAGCTCCAATTGTTAACTTGCACTGCTAGCCCCCCCATAAACACTCCTCCTAATTCTTGATCTGACTAAACTGTCGATTCTAACATCCCCAGTGTCTATGCCATTATTACTATGCCCCAGGCCAACCCTTCTGACTCTATTAGCCAGAAAATTATATCAGGTATAGAAATGCTCAAAACTACCAAAAGGAAAATGGTCTTACACAACGATTTGCATCCTAACGGATTTTTACCAAAATTTGTTAATTTAAATGTGTAAAAAGTTGTTAAATTATAGATTCTATTTGCCCTAAATTCAAAATTGTATCTGTCCCAAATACAAAATTGTATATGCCCCAAGTTCAAAAATGTATAATGCCAAAATTCGAAATTATAACATTCAATATCCTATTCTATTATTCTATACAATATCCTATTCTATTATTCTATTCTCTCCCCTCTGAAAAAGTGCTAGCTTTTTCAGCAAACTGACCCTTAAAACTGGTTGATTGTAAAGGCCCAACTAATGCTATGGCGTGTTTTAGAATTACAGACATTGTTCACTTTCATACTGTTATTACATTATTTTAGTTAAATTAATATTTGTCATTATGAAGGATCTCATAAAAGAAGAACATGTTACAATATATCCACAAAATTTGTGCAAGATTTACTATCTGTTTGGCTTTAGTTATGGCTTTATTATATTCTAATCTTAATAATGCTGAACACAGTCCATGGCTTTTTTTTATATTCCTGTTAGGGTTGGGAAGTGTTGCGCTTCCCATTCTTTCGCCCGCTATGCACAGGCGCGGTCTGCACTCACCTGATGCTGATTAGCGTGATCAGCAACTTATTTAAAGCCTCCTTTTTCGCCAGTTCATTTCCTTTTCTCGCTCGGGGGAGTTTTCTCTCTCCGTTCGGTTTCCCGTCATCCCTGTTCTCTCCTTCTTTCTCCCCAAGCTGTCGCCCCGAAGTCGTTGCCCTACTCTCTCGTTCTCCACGTTATTGCGTTTGCTCCCATGTATCCTCCTGCACGCACTCTTTTCTGCACGCCATAAGGTCATTCTGCACGCACTCACCTACACCCTTCTCAAGGTCAACTCAAGGTTCCTGTTCCTGTGTCTCCACTGTCCTGCATCCACTCACCTCTGCTCTTATCAAGGTTGACTCAAGGTTCTTGTTCCTGTGTTTCCACCACCCTGCATCCACTCACCTCTGCTCTCGTCAAGGTCAACTCAAGGTTCCTCTTCCTGTGACTCCGCCGTCCTGCGCCCACTCACCTCTGCTTTCCACAAGGCCAAACCAAGGTTTCTGTTCCTGCGTCTCCGCCATATTCTGGACTCGCCCACCTCTGCACAATACAAGGTCACCCCAAGGTTCCGTCCATTTTTCTCATTATTCTCCATATCCCTTGCTGGCTCCTCATCCCTCGGTCATCAAACCCATTAATTACCGCCTTGACTTATCTGCCCTTTTCACCTTTGTGTCTTTGTCGTTCGTATTTTTTCTCTTCTCGTTTTGTTTTTGATTCCCTGTGTCACCATGTGTGTGTGTGTGTGCGCAAGCCAAGCCTGGGTTCCTCCTCTCGCCAAACCGTAACAATTCCAAAGTGTTCTAGACAGGGGTGTCCCCCACCTTGGTCATGATTGACAAAGTTGTTTGTTCACCACCAGCCAACATAAACTAATTCATTTGTTTATTAGTAAGGTAATTCATGCAACTCTACTTTTTGTAGTTTTTCCTTACGCTTCTTCCTTACAATTGGCCATATCTCATTTTTTAAAATGACTGTGAACCATAGTCATTTTCAGCCCAATCTCTATACTATGACTAATTTATTTTTCCGCTAGAATGTCCTATTACTTACATCATAATGCTTTACATATATTAATTCTTAACTTAATTTGACCTCAGTGAATGTGCTCATCTTACACTAACATAGACCTTATAAGTTCTAATTTCTAATGGCACGACTTTTGCTATGACAGAATGACTACAACAACTATTTACTGTCCTACTGGCATTATTCTGTCAAGTTGCTTTATTCTATATTAAGACAAGCCAGTTCATTGCCTATTGTTTTCAATATGCTGTTTCATAAGCTGGATGTTTTAAATTTGCTACTTACTTTACAGTTTTCTTGTGTTTTAATGTTATTATACAGTTGATGTTATCTAAAATGGTCCATCACATACTGTAATTACCTCGACCTGTACTAGTCAGGTCTTGGCCCAAAGGAGTTTATTTATCACCAAACCCTCACTATATATACTGTATATGGCTTGTTTGTTAGTAAATTCACTACTCCTTTAAATAACTAATTACCCGATTTACTAATACTTTGGTTCATTTTAACTGCCAATACCCCACTACTTGCCATAATAACCTTATATATGTTTGCAATCGTATCTTTCTCTACACAAAAAAGGGTTTTAAGTGGCTGTTGGTTTTATTTTATGAAAATATGCTGGTATGGCTCATGATACTTGACTATTTCTTGTGGTCATTTCTTAATGCAAATTATTTCTTTCCTTGGAACTACTCAAAATTATTACTTCAGTTAGACAAAGCCGGATATAATGCAGCAAAAAAGAAGTTTTTTTATTTATTTTTAAATAGCATATCAGGTGGGTTAATACAAAGTATTACAAAAGTGGCTTTCTTCACCTTTTTCAATACATGTGAACTGGGATGTTTTATGTTGTGATATTGCTTTATTGTCTGTCATTTGTTTTAATATTATTAACGTTTAGTTGTTGTGATTTGTATTTGTTTCAAACAAATTTAGTAACTATTTTTAAATCATTATTCCAGTTTTCTCTCATTTTTTTAATGTCTTAAATTTGTTTAAATTACGGCTATTGTAAGGTATGATTTAAAAATGTGCATTATATGCAGTGACATTGACTTTTATCAAAACACTGAACATGATTTGGCTTTTTCAGTATATAAAATATAAGCATTCAGCTAACGTCTATAGCTAGCTCCTTGCTTTTCGTTTTATTTTATGGACTCTCTAAAAACAATTTTTACAGCAACTTCAGTATTAATAAGAAACCTAAGTGCACCTTGGTTTTGTAATCGTAATCTAAATCAAGTAGTTTAAATATAACCTTGGATAAATCAGTTATTTTAGAAAAACTGTTAAAAAATGGCTGCTCATTTCTTGTTTCTTCTCTGTTTGCAGTTGTTTGAAAGGGCTTATACTGATTGAACATACCTCAAAGAATGAGCCTTGTGTTTCAAGGTCAAGCTGCTCTTTTATAAACTTGAGGCACTGATAACATTAGTTATTTAAAAATGTCATTATACTTGCATTTAATTTGAAATTATTACACTTTTTATATTATTTGATAGGGCTTATACTGATTGAACATACCTCAAAGAATGAGCCTTGTGTTTCAAGGTCAAGCTGCTCTTTTATAAACTTGAGGCACTGATAACGTTAGTTATTTAAAAATGTCCTTATACTTGCATTTAAATTATTACACTTTTTATATTATTTTTCTAAACAAAGACTTAACCTGCTTAACCTGTAATGTGAATTGAAGTTTAGAGTTTTGTGTTGAGGTAACATAATTCAATTAGATGTTCACAAACCTATTATTATGTAGATCTAACAAATGTTCTTAGTTGGATAAACACTAGTAAAGCTAATTAATCTGTACATTCATATAGGCTTATTTATACATGTTACTTTAAAGGACTTGAATTGGATAAGGCGAACATTACTACTTTAATTGGATTGACAAAATTTAGTTGGGGTTTTTTTGCCTTAAAAAAGTTATTTTCATTTTTTTATGTGGAAGCACTGTCCATGATTAAATTAAGTTCGTTCAAAGAATTATTTTATTTATTTATTTATTTATTTACTTTGTGAGAACTTATCTCCAGAATCCCTCACTGATTTGTCCTCTAATCAAATATCCCCTTCAGGTCAAGATTCCCCTTTTTAATTCACTAGTGTAAATCTTCTAATTAACTTAATCCGGATCCAGTCCCCTATTCAACAAATACGTAATCCATTTTACACATGTTCATACAACAATTTCCCAATTTGGAACACAATGTAATCATTACCATACTCCAACCAAATTACACAACTCTATGCTTAGATAATTTCACCCTCTATGTGCAACATTCTTTTCGCTTCACACGATAAGAACCACATTTGACCTCACAAGTCCCAGCCCAACCAATTTCAACCAACCTCTTGTTTACATACACTCCCAAGGTTTTCCACTTATGGCCATTGGCAAAAAGTTCCTTCAGGTCTATCTACTCCCATTTTAACCTCAATTTTCAACACGTTTCAAAAATATATACCAAACTTCCTATATTTATTTATTCTCAGTTTAAACTAAACATAGCAAACACCCTCATCCTTACAAGTGTTTTATTAACTAAAATTTTCACTTATAGCCACCACTCATTCATAGATCTATTGTTTATGCAAGACACCAGATGTTATCACACTGCTACTCTCACAGAGAAAAGGTTCCACAAGGGAACTACAGAAACTAAAGGAACCCTCCAATGCGGCTACCACAAAAGCACTACACACACCTCTTTTATCGGACATTATCAAAAATCTTCATACAACAACACAAACTATCAACACTAACTCCGCACCCGCTGGAGTACCCCAATAGCCTAAAGCTATTTACTAAGACTAACCAAGCTAACAATAAGACACTAATGTTCCTCTGGACGAATTCCATAGTCCCCTATTTGGCGAACTTATTTATCTCTCTTAGTTTTAATTTCTCATCATTTTCATTAAAATTCTATTACACAAATTCTTGTCTAGTTCACATCTGTCTCACAACAGAAGTACATTATCTCAGGAAAGACAGGGTAAAGTCCTCCAATAGTCCAATTTTCTAATAATTGTTAAAAACATTTGTTTTTAACCTCCCTGTCCTTTACTGGGTGTGTTTTCAAGTCTTTTAATTATTATGGGATGTAATAAACTGATACACTTCCCTATATAATTTTACAAACATCCTCAGATATAACCCAAAATCCAATCCTTTCAAAGAAAATTGTCTTTAATTACTCATGAAAGCATTTACTTGAATCAGTCGTAATAGTCAATTGACTTTTCCAAGAATTCTGATAGATCTCAACTATTCCCACCCTGACTACTTTGCAAGATAGACCTAATGTCCAACTAAAACAAAACTCTGTTTATGCTGTCACCATTAGGTTTCCACAGGGTTTAGTTATAATCTTACAAAGTATTCAATTTTATCAAAATACAGACATACAATGACTATAAAGGTTTTGGTGAACCAGGAACCCGTCTCTCGCAATTTACCACTACTGTTGGAATTTAAAGGCAGTTATTAATTTCATTGATGAAAGATTTTCATCATAGTTTTCATCAACAAACTAAAACAAGACACAATAACTAAATAAGAACTACTCAAAAATATAAAAAACTATGACGAAATGCATTAACGATTACAAAAATGTTTGGCAGGGACAACATCCAATCAGAACTGATTTGGTTTTCTGCAAGTTAGAAAGATAGCCTATGTGGAGAGGCGGGACAATCCATGTAACCTCCAATCAGTTCTAATCTCTTACAGTAACACGGTAAAACTATGCATGCAAACATTTGATCTAAAATAACAAAAAGTTTAATGAAACTCATAAAAATGCATTTACATTTTATATATTTTAGTGGAATAAATTGACTGTAGACTTAGTCGACTATATTCTTCTGAGTAGACCAAAACTAGAAACAATTCATATCACCAAATTATGACTAAAACTAAATGACATTTAGTCAAAATTATGACTATGACTAAAACCAAATAAAAACTTCAAAATAAACACTGCAATATGATAATCCAGGACCCCATTTTTTAATAAAAGCATGCAAAAAGAACTTTTGTCAACTTTTATACAATATGCAATTATTTTAGTAATTTAGAGACACTTAAAGACCCTGAGAATCAATCAACATTGATTACCAAAGCTAGAGTAAATTCTATTCTAAAGAAGAAAACCGCTAACCTTATTTTGACTGGTCAAAAATGAATGTGGAAGATTCCCAGAATCTTGGTCACCACCTTCGAGGTCTTTGCTGATTCAGCGGGCGTCCTGGTGAAGAATGTTTACTTCATACCCGCATTCTCCACCAAATTGTCAGGATCTTAAAAGATGAAGAGAAAAATCACCAGGATGCTAGATCAAAGTATTGTTGGATCGAACAAATGTACACTTAATGGATACTTAATTCCATTTTGATATGATATCTTAGGATCTTGCTCTGGATAAATCTTTTTGGCCTAAAGTGTACAGATGGCGAGTGGGAAGACAACTTCAAACTGTTTCTGGAAGGAAGCAGTAACTGTAAAAGGCAGGTGGCCACTACTGTGACAACCTACTCCACCAGGACAACAGGAACTTCCACCACCCCCTCTCAGAGAACTCATGGATCAAAGACTCATGCAGTACTCAGGAAGGGGGGTTGTGATCTATAACTGTACAGAACACCAGGAAAAAGACAGAGCTTCTGCTTTGGACGAACGTGCACTGTCATAATCTTTCCTGGGTCCAGCTGCTTTTACCCATGCCTTTTTTGTAATCAATAAACCTCCTCGAATTGAGTAACTTAGCTAATGTGGGAGACTTCTCAATTATTTGATCGACACAATAATAGGTAACACCACCGTTATTTGGATCAAAGAGAAGATCAAGGACCGTGGACTGGATGATTTCCCACAGTCACTAGGCTGACCGAAATAAAAAGGTGAGCAGAAAATCTATTGTCTTACTGAATTTCTGCATAGTTAGAATATACATTATTTAGTTGTGACTGTGAGGATTTCTTCAATCCATTAAGTGTCTTTCAAATGTATCTATGAGAAGCTGTATTGAAAATTATACTAATGAAATTGGTAAAAGTTTTTTTCTTTTTCCAGGGTCAAGCAATCGGCTTCCCATTTTATTTTGTTTATTTCCAGGGTCAAGCAATCGGCTTCCCAATTTATTTTGTTTATTTATAGGAATCAAGCAATAAGCTTTTACAGGATCAAGCAATCGGCTTCCCATTTTATTTTATTTTTTATTTTCAGGGTCAAGCAATCTGCTTCTCATTTTTATTGGAATCAAGCAATCAGCTTTTCCAGGGTAAAGCAATCGGCTTCCCATTTTATTTTGTTTATTTATAGGAATCAAGCAATCGGCTTTTCCAGGGTCAAGCAATCGGCTTCCCATTTTATTTTGTTTATGTTTAGAAATCAAGCAATTGGGTTTTCCAGGGTCAAGCAATCGACATCCCATTGTATAATTGTGTATAGTATTAAAAATTGTATAATAGTAGTGTAGATAGAATATATATTTTTTGCTGGGACTATAAAATTGGTATATGTAAGATGAGATAAGATTATAAGATAAGATAACATAATATAACATAGTAGCTAAAACTGTAGTACAAAATTCCTAAAATCAACTGTATTGACCCCATCGTTTATTAGAAGGTGGAAGATTCAATTCCTACCTGTAAATATACTTCAAGCTTAAAGAAGGTACAAGTTCATGGGTTTTTAATAATGCAGTTTCAACCTCCAATACACCATTGTACAAGCTTTCAGAAGACCAGACTGTATGTGCTTACATATAAGTTTAAAGTTATATTTGGAGTAGGGATACTGGCTGTGTCTTCTTTGTCGTTTATTTTTGGTGTCCTAAAATACTAACCATTTTCACCATAGATTTGTATTAGCTCCATTTTTATTAGCTCCAGCTGGATTTTATGCATTTTTTACCTATTTTTGATGAACGCATTTGAACTCCTCCAAGAGTTTTTGTCTGGTTCCTTCAAAATTGAGTTGGCATAAAATGCTGACACACGTAATGATAATTTGCAAAGGAATAGTCGATTGCTCAATCTATGTTGTAATGGCAGGCAATTGATTGTCTTGAGACCTAAAACTAGATGAAACACAAACAATAATGTGGTCAGGACACAGTAACTCAGAAATGTATATGAACAGATCATGGAAGACACCATGACACAGGTTTTTAGTATTGGTTTTAGTGACTTCGCCTAACAGGAGGTTGGCCATTTTTAATTTTGTAAAAAAAAATTATATTTCTTAGCAGCTTCTTCAAACTCCTCCTAGACGGTTCGTCGGATTCTGTTTATTTTTATTAGGAATAAACTTCTGACAAGCCTGAGGATAAATTAGGGGATAGCAATAGGGGATACTTTAAATGAGGACAAAATGGCGACCAGTTGATTTTCTGAAGACATCACATAAAAACAGCAACTGGATGGATCTTGGAGAAATTTTGTGTTTTGAGGCGCTTATGATGGTTGAAAACTCATGAAACTTTAGAAATACTTGAATATTTGGACATTGTTTGATCTGACATCACAGTTAGAGCCACCTATACAGTACATATAAATTGAATCCATTGAAATGTTAGAAATGTTTCCATATTTGGTCCACACATTGATGATTGATTAAAGTTTGCAATTGTTAAGTCAGTTTTGTTGGGTGTAGCCAGCTTACTCAATAGCACCCCCTAAAAGTTGTAAATTAGTTTATCACTGTGGCTGCCCCAATCTTCACTCGATTTTAATGAAATTCGGTAGAAACATTGTCCTCACCATGTTGGAGCTTATGACTTTAGATTTTTATTAGCTTTTTAAGAACTCCTAATAATTGCACATTCCTAATAGAGTTTTGGTCAGATGTTCACAAAATTGGATTGAAATAAACTCCCCACCCCTGTGAGAATAAACTGAGTAGGGATATTTGACTGCTCAATCGATGTTGTAATGGCGAGAAATTGATTCACATGAGATGTAGCACTAGTCCAAAAACAAACATTAACATTCTTTGTAATTAGCTCTGCCTAACAGTAAGTCTGCCATATTGGATTTATTGCTTTTTTAAATCTATTTTTAACAAGCAAATTTAAACTAGACTAATCACAAACATTAATGTGGTAAAGATGCTGTAACTCAGATATTTATGAATTTTGGTAGGATCATAGCTGTTGTATACGTACAAAATTTGGCGCAGATTGACTCATATGGGGCGTAATGCCACCTAAAATGCTATTTCTTTATATGAACCACTGGTGTCATGTTACTAAGCTTTCTGTCCTGTACGTTGACAACTAAGCTCTTGTTTAGATTGACCTGTAGGTGGCAGTACAATGCTTACAAATACACTATTGGTTGGATGAAATGACAACAGCCAATTCAGGCCTATTCCTTCCCATTTAAACCCATCCCAGCCAAAATAAGCCTATTTTAGCCAATTCAACCACATTCTGGCTAATTGAGGTAATTTGCAAAGGAATAGTCAATTGCAGAATAATGCCAGGCAATTGATTTTTTGATTCCCAAAACTAGACTAAACACAAACATTAATGTGGTCAGGACACAGTAATGCATGAATTTTTGTGTGATCATAGCTGACAGCGTTACACACCTTTTTAATATCGTTTTTAATACGGCGACCAGCTGACTTGTGCATCAAAGGTGCAGAACTATTGGTTTTGTTCCTGTAATGATACCAATCATGACGTCGAACCGCAGTTTGGCTTCCGGCGTGGTTGGCGTTACAGATCGCCTCCCCTAAGGGTTTAAGTGGCGAGCTGCCCTAATTGTGCTGAGTGCTCACACCTGGCATTCCCCAATGAAGCTGGGTGCAGCACTCCTTTTGGCACCGCCACTTTGCATGCACTTCCGATCAGGCACAATTCACCTGTGTGGGTGTAGGTGTCCTGGTCGTTGATGGGTTAGGGACAGACTGGTATCCCCCGGGCCCAGCGGGGTTCGGCTGAGGGGCA
>JAYDZG010239909.1:0-28811 GCA_034509265.1 Microcambeva bendego
GTCACTTTTTCGCGTGGATAGGTTTCCAACTTTTTTCTAGCCATGGGACAACGAGGACCACGCCCACTGCCGGACAACGTGCGCGCCTTCACTGGTGCGCCGCGCAAGTCGCTGCGGGCTGCGGACCTGTCGGACGGTGTGCACCCAGAGGTTGGGCTGCCGCCGATGCCGACGCACTTGTCGCCGGAGGCAAAAAAAGAGTGGCGCAGGATCACGCCGCTGCTGTTGGAGTTAAACCTGCTGACGCAGATCGACCGAAGCGCCATCGAGCGTTACGTGCGGGTCTACGGGCGCTGGCAGCAGACCGAGCGCGCACTGGACGCCCGCCAGCAGCAGCTGCGCGACGAGAAACGCGACCCCACTGAGGCGCTGGTTCAGGCCACGCCAACCGGCTTTGTGCGTGAAAGCGCGCTCAGCCGCCTGGCTGGCGACCTTGCGCGCCAGGTTGAGCTTGCCGAGCAGTGCTTCGGCATGAACCCCAGCGCCCGCGCCCGGGTGGTGGCCAGCCGAAACGACGCCCAGTATCGGCTGCCAGGCATGGACGACGCCGGCGCACAGCAGAATGCATTCAGCGCACTATGAGCACTGACCGCGACTTTGCCGCCATTGCCACCCAATACGCGCTGGACGTTGTCTGCGGCAGCGTGCCCGCATCGCGCTACCAGCGCTTGGCGTGCGAGCGCCACCTGCGCGACCTGCAGCGAGCCGAGGCCGGCGACCCGGCATTCCCGTACCGCTTCAACATGGAGCAGCAGAACCCGCAGACCGGCAAGCCTTACCTGCCCGCGCAGCGCGTGTGCCAGTTTGCCGAACTACTCCCGCACGTCAAAGGCGACTGGGCTGCGCGCAGTGAGCTGATCCGCCTGGAGCCGTGGCAGGTGTTTGTGCTGGCCAGCATCTTTGGCTGGATCAACAGCGACACGCTCAAGCGCCGCTTCCGCAAGGCAGACCTGTTTGTGCCTCGAAAGAACGCCAAGAGCGCACTGGCCGCCATCATCGGCCTGTACCTCTTCTCCGCTGATTTCGAGTATGGCGCCGAGGTCTACAGCGGCGCCACCAGCGAGAAGCAAGCCGGCGAAGTGTTTGACCCGGCCAAGAAGATGGCCGCGGCCACGCCAGAGTACCGCGCCAAGTTTGGCGTGCTGGTCAATGCCCGCAACCTTGCAGTGCCTGACAACGGCAGCAAGTTTGAGCGCCTGATCGGCAAGCCCGGCGACGGCGCCAGCCCGCACGGCGCCATCCATGACGAGTACCACGAGCACCCCACAACCGAGCAGTACGACGCCATGGGCACCGGCATGGGCGCACGCGCGCAGCCGCTACAGTTGGTCATCACCACCGCTGGCGTGAACATCGGCGGCCCGTGCCACGACCACCAGCAGCAGCTGCAGAAGATCCTGGACGGCCTTGAAGTTGACGAGCGCCGCTGGGGCATCATCTTCAGCATCGACGCCGAAGACGACTGGACAGACCCCGCAGTGCTGGCCAAGGCTAACCCGAACCTTGGGGTCAGCGTCAACGAGGACAGTCTGCGCCATGACCACGAGATTGCGGTACGTGACCCGCGCAAGGCCACGGTCTTCCGCACCAAGCACCTGAACCAGTGGGTGGGCGCTGCCAACAGCTGGCTGAACCTGCCCAACCTGCTGAAGGCGGTGGACCGCACCTTGAACGAGGCCGACTTCGCTGGCGAAGAGTGCGTGGCCGGCTTGGACCTGGCCAGCAAAACCGACGTCGCCAGCAAAGCCAAGGTGTTTGAGCGGCACGTGGACGGCGTGGCCCACTACTACGCCTTCTTCCGCCACTGGTTGCCAGAAGCCGCCATTCGCAAGCCTGAAAACGAGCTTTACCGCAGTTGGCTGGCCGGTGGCCATGTGGTGCAGACGTCTGGAAATATGATTGACCTGCCCGCCATCCAGGACAGCGTGGAGGCTGACGCCGAAGTGGTGCGCGTCCGCGAAGTTGCCATGGACGCCTGGGGCAGCCGCGAGATTGCGCCAGGCCTGCAGCAAAGCGGCTTTGCTGTGGTGGATGTGCCCATGCAGACGCGCCACCTCAGCGGCCCCATGAAGACCATTGCAGCGCTCATTGATGCCGGCCGCTTCCACTTTGCCGAAGACCCGCCGGCCATCTGGATGCTGAGCAACGTCGAGTGCCTGGAAGACCGCAACGAAAACGTCTTCCCGCGCAAGCCCAAGCCAGAGCTGAAGATCGACGCCGCGGTGGCGCTCATCGTGGCCATGAGCCGCGTGGTCATCAAGGAAGACGGCCCTGTGGATGGTTGCTATGACCTTGGCGTCTTGGAGCGCGCAGCATGAAGTTTGTGGGCGCACGATACGGATTTGATGGCGAAACGCCGCCTGCCGGTAGCCCGGTGGCTCTCACGGGCAGCGGCGCCAGCATGGTGGACCTGTTTGCGCCGGCAGGCCAAAACGTCGGCCCTGTAGTCACCGACCGCACCGCCATGCAGGTGGGCACGGTCTACGCCTGTCTTGAAAAGTTGGGCGGCGTGGTGCTTCAGCTGCCCCTGCATCATTACCGCATCAACGCTGTGGCTGACCGTGAGCGCGTCACGCCGCCCAGCGCCGTGTGGTGGATGCTCAACGAAAGCCCTGCGCCCGCCTGGACAGCCGCAGCGTGGAAAGAGTGGATAGTCTTGTGCGTCAAGCTCAGGGGTGATCAGCACACCGAAATCCTGCGCGGCCCGCGTGGTGAGATTGTGGGGCTGAAGCCGCACCACCCAGACTCGGTGCAGGTCAGCACGGTGGACGGCCGCCTGCGTTATGCCGTGTGGGATGCTGTCACCAGCCGCGCCTACGGCGTAGACCAAGACGACATGCTGCACTTCACCGGCTTCGGTTTCGATGGTGAGTGCAGCGTCTCAGCCATCAAATGGGCTGCGCGCAACGCCATCAGCAACAGCTTGTCCTCTGCGGCCTACATGGGCAAGGCGCTGGCTAATAACGGCATGCCCAGCGTGTCGATTGAGTACCCCAACAAGCTGGACACTGAGCAAGCCGAAGTGGTCCGGCAGTCCTTTGTTCGCACCTACCTGGGCCCCGACAGCGGCCAGCGCTTCCCCTTTGTCGCCACCAACGGCGGCAAGATCGTGCCGCTGAACATCACCGCGGTGGACTTGGAAATCATGGCCGCCAGGCGCATGGACAAGGCCGAAATCTGCGAAGCGCTTGGCGTGCCGCCCATCATCATTGGCGACAGCGAGAAAACCAGCAGCTGGGGCACGGGTGTCGAGCAGGTCACGCTCGGCTGGGTGCGCTTCAGCGTGCAGCCCATGCTGGCGCGGTGGGAGGAAGAAATCAACCGCAAGCTGTTCCGGCGGGCTGGCCAGTTTGTTGAGTTCAGCCTGGAGGCGCTGTTGCGCGGCGACAGCAAAGCGCAGTCTGAGGCCTTCCGCGCCGCCGTTGGCGGGCCCGGCACCGGCGACGGCTGGATGACCGTCAACGAGATCCGCGCCCTGCAGAACCGGCCCAAAGACACCAGCCCCGATTCAGACCAGCTGTACCGCGCCACGCGGGCGGCACCAACCAGCGCCACGGCGCCCACACCATGAAGAACAAACTTCTGCAGCTGCTGGGCGACAACGCCAGGGCAGATCGACCCGCACCCACCATCCGCGCTGAAGCTGCCGGTGAAGTGGCCGCCATCTATGTGTATGACGTCATAGACAGTTACTGGGGCGTCAGCGCCAAGGGCTTGGTGGAAGCCCTTGCGTCGGCTGGCGCCAAAAACGTGGACCTTCACATCAACAGCCCAGGCGGCGACGTGTTTGAAGCCCGCGCCATGGTCAGCGCCGTGCGGGCGCACCAGGCCAAGGGGAACAAGGTCACAGCCTACATCGACGGCCTGGCCGCCAGCGCAGCCACATACCTGGCCTTGGCCGGCGACCAGGTGCACATTGCTGATGGCGGCATGTTCATGGTGCACAACAGCTGGACCCTGGCCTGGGGCAACAAGGCCGAGCTGCGCAGCACGGCCGACTTGCTGGAAAAAATCGACGGCACCATCAGTGCCGACTACGCGCGCAAGACCGGCGCCACGGTTGACCAGATTGCCGCCTGGATGGATGCTGAAACCTGGTTCACCGCAGAAGAAGCCAAAGCCGCGGGCTTTGTCGACAGCGTCATCCAGCCGCCGAAGGCAGACGACGCCAAGGCCGCCCGCTGGAACCTGGCGGCCTACCCCAACGCACCCAAGCCGGCCGACAAGCCGGCGCCCACCGATTCCGACCTGGACGCTCACGCGGTCAACGTCGCAGCCCTCAACCGCAGCCGCTATGAAGCGCTGCTGCCCCAGAACTGAGCGCTTCCGCGCCAGCCAGCCGCCTTCGGGCGGCTTTTTTTTGCTCAACTGAAAGGACATCATGAGCATCCAAGCACTGCGGGAGCAACTCTCCCACGAAAACCGCGCCGCCAAGGCGCTCCTCGAAGCCAACGGCGACCGCACTTGGTCCAAAGAAGACCAGGCGAAGTTTGATGGCCACATCGACACCAGCAACCGGCTGACGGCGCAGATCAAAGCGCATCAGCGCATGCTGGACGACGACGCCGCCCGCCAGTTCGATGACGCAGCCAAGCAAGCCGGCAAGGGCGGCAAAGGCGGCGACACCATCGACGCGCTGGCCGCGGTTGCCCTGTACATGCGCCACGGCAACAACGTCACCGCCGAGCAGGCCATTGCCATCCGCAACGCAATGTCAACCACCACCACCACCGAGGGCGGCCACACCGTGCCCACCGAGGTCTACACCATGGTGATTGAAGCCATGAAGGCTTACGGCGGCATGCGTGAAGTGGCCGAGGTCATCACCACTGATAGCGGCAACCCGCTGAACTTCCCCACCAGCGACGGCACTTCAGAAACTGGCGAAATCGTGGCGGAAAACGCTGCAGCAACTACGGGTGAAATCACCTTTGGCGTTGCCGCGCTGAACCCGTACAACTACAGCTCCAAGAAACTGGCGCTGCCGTGGCAACTGATTGCCGACAGTGCTGTGGATGTGGTCTCTCTGGTGACCAACCGCCTGGGTCAGCGCCTGGGGCGCATCACCAATACGCATTACACGGTGGGCACCGGCTCAAGCCAGCCTTTCGGCGTGATTGCACGGGCGGCCACCGGCAAGACCGGCACCACGGGCCAGACCCTGACGGTGATCTATGACGACCTGTTTGACCTGAAGCACTCGGTGAACCGCGCTTACCGCAAAAACGCCAAGTGGATGATGAATGATCTGTCTGTGGCCATTGTCTCCAAGCTGAAGGAAACCACCGGCCGCCCGATCTGGGAACCCAGTGTGGTGGCTGGTGCCCCTGACCGCCTGCTGGGCTATGAGGTGGTGACCAATGACGACGTGGCAGTCATGGCGGCAAACGCCAAGTCCATTGCGTTTGGCGACTTCAGCAAGTTCGTCATCCGCGATGTGGCGGGCTCCATGATCATGCGCCGCTTTGATGATTCGGCGTTTGCGCTGAACGGCCAGGTGGGCTTCTGCGGTTGGATACGCTCGGGCTCCAACTTGCTTGACACAGCGGCCGTCAAGGTCTACATCAACAGCGCGACCTGATCGGATGGCGGGGGCTTCGGCCCCTGCCAAGCACGACATGGCAACCCGCAACCCCAAGCCGGTCGACACCGCGCCGGCCGCATCCACCGCCGCACGTGCGCTGGTGGACCTGCCATCGCACGGCGTTCTCGCCGGTGGGCTGATCGAGACCGACGCGGCAACGCTGGCTGTTTTGATTGCTGCTGGCACGGTCGACCCGCACCCCGACGCCGTGGCCTACGCCCGCGCGCCGGCCGCCTGATCACAAACGTCTGCACCGCAACCTCGGAGCCAACAAATGCCCGCCTTCAACAAATTCCAGGCCACCGTGCTGCACCTGGCCAGCGGCGTGCACCAGCTGCAGACCGGCAGCGCGCACGTGCTCAAGGTCTACCTGACCAACACGGCGCCCAACGCCGCCACGCACGCCGTGCGTGCGGACCTGACCGAGATCAGCGCCGGCAGCGGCTACACCGCCGGCGGCAACAGCTGCACGCTGACCACCGGCGCGCAGACCGGCGGCACGTTCAAGCTGACGCTGGCTGACCCCCCCACGTGGACGGCCACCGGCGGCAGCATCGGCCCCTTCCGGTACGCCGTGCTGTACAACGACACGCCCACGAGCCCGGCTGACCCGATGCTGGGCTGGTGGGACTACGGCAGCGCCCTGACGCTGGCTTCCGGCGAGACCTTCACGGTTGACCTGGACCAGACCGGCGGCACCCTGACGCTGGCCTGAACCCGAAATGCCTCGTCGCCTGCGTGTTGCCTTCCCGGCGTCTGGCGCTTATGCGCTGGCTGCGGCTGGGGCGGGCTATGCGTTTACAGGCGTGGCGGCGGCGTTGACCTACGGCGGAGGGCCGCCAATCTCTTCCGGCACCCCTTCACCCTTCACCTTGACCAGCGCCACAACCGGCACGCTGCCCTTCTGCGTTGGCCACGCCTTCCGTCAGGGCGACATCCCATCCGGCAGCGGCATTGCGGTTGCAGGCGCTACGGCACAAGCGACGATCAAGAACGCATGGCCCGATGGCTCTGCCAAGTTCGCAATCATTGCGGGCAGCTACACCAGCGCGGGGTCAGCAGTCACGGTCACACCGAGCGCGGGCACTGCCTCTACCGGAACAGCACTGACCACGGCTGACCTGATTGCTACGGGCATCACGGCAAGCATTGACGCTGGCGCGTTTGGCGCTGCGAGCTTCGGCAACACTGAATGGGCTGCGCCATTCCAAAGCTGGGTCAGCGGCAATCTCATGTCGTCGTGGGTCTACCGCAAGCAGATCGGCTCTGACGCGCATCTGGTGGCATGGCTTGAAGTTCGGCTGTACCTGGGCGGCGAGGTGGAAGTGCTGCCGTGGGTGGAGAACGGCTACATCAATGTGGCAAGTCCGAGCAACCGCAACGCCACATACACGTTCACACTTGGCGGGAGTGTGCGCAATGGTGGGCAAGTCATCGACCTCAAACACCACCAGCGGACACCCTTGGTGGCTGGTTCAGCGCTGTCCTACTGGCTTGCGGCAGACCCAGGCGTCTCGGTCTTGCATGATCGGACATACCTGATGTCCACGGAGTTGGTGGAAGCCTACTGGGCAGTTGTCCCAGAGGGCAATGCCCGCGTAGCCGCCTTGGCCTCAAGCTACACACCGCTGGCCGCACTCAACTTTGTTTACGACGGCGACAGCATGCCGTCGTCTGGATACCAAGCGCCAATAGGTCCCTTCCCAGAGCACGAGGTCTTGTACCTCACAGGCCCAGCTTCGTCGGCGGTCGCGCTGTATGGGGCGGTTGTTCGGAATGCTTTTGCTGTGGGCCGATGGGGCATCCACTACAGAGACGAAAACACCAACAGACCACCGCGCCCTGAAAACTATCCGACCCAAGGTCTTCGGGACTTCCAAGGGTACAAGGACAACGGCGGCGTGAGCGGACCAATCACGCCAGTCGCCACAGGCGGCAACCCGCCGACATGGGACATTGCCCACAGCCCCAATGTCGGCCATCTCGCCTACCTTTTGACGGGTCGCTTCTACTTCATGGAGCAGACTCAGTTCGTGGCCATGACGCAGTACCTTGGCAGCAGCACAGTGGCCACGCAACGCAACGGCTCTCAGGGTCTGTTTCAGCCGGACATCGGGTCTTTTCAGCCACGAAGCGTGGCTTGGTGCTTGCGGGCACTTGCCCAGGCGTTGTCGGACACGCCAGACGACGACGCTGCGATTCGCACGTCGTTGCAGACGATGTTCCACAACAACATCAACCACTACTACGACAGGTACGTGGCGCAGGCTAATTCGCCCATCGGTCGCATCCAAGGGGATGGCGCCTACGGGGAGGGCACACGAACAATCAGCTCTTGGATGGATGACTTCGTGACCTGGGCCATAGGGTACGCAGCATTGCTCGGCCTGCCGCTAGGCGCCGGTTACCAGGCCAAGTTGCTGGCCGTGGCGGCGTGGAAGGGTAAGGGCGTGGTGCATCGTCTGGACGCTGCCAACGTCACGGGCTGGCCCTACATGAACCCTGCGGTCTACGCTGAGCGCACCGGCCCGGGGCCATCTGGCGGCGTGGAGCCAAGCGCTGCACGGAATCTGGACTGGGTTACCGGAACCGGGCCTTTCTACGATGCGGCTGATGCCTACACAGCCACGGTACTTTCTCTCCCTGGTGGTGTTGGCTGGGTGAATCCGTCCGTGTGGAGAAGCTCCCGGCAGGGCACGTTGTCTAGCGAGTCGTGGCCAGAGGTTACGCCGTCCATGTTCCAGAACATGCTGCCCGCACTGTCAAAGTGCGTGAGACTCGGCGTTGCGGGGGCTCTCGCTGGGTATCAGCGGATCGTCGGCGCGATGAACTTTGGTCGCATCACTGCGAATCAAAATGATCGGCCTGTGTGGGCGGTCAAGCCCGCGTCGGGCCACAGGCCAGCGTGGGCTGCTAACGCTCCAAAGGATGCCTGGATTGCGATTCCGGGCACCGCGAACCCAACGGGCCTTGCGCTTGATTCTTTTTGCGGCTGGGCGTATCGCGCCGACACGGGCGAAATCTTCGTCCTGGCTGCTGGCGGCCATCTTGACGGCTCTGACAATCGTGTGTCTAGTCTGGATACGATGGCCGACGCGCCCGCCTGGGTCGTTCGCAATACAGCGAGCCCGTCGATCACCGTTGACGCTGAATACAACCCAGACGGAAAACCATCATCGCGTCACACCTATGCGACGACGTGGTGGGTGCCGTCCATCAACCGACTCATGTTGATCGGTTGTCGGTTTCCCTACGGACCTGGAGTCACCACCCAGGACGCAGTGGACGGCTTCAACCCAGACACCAACACCTGGGATGCTGCTGGTACGTACCCGAACATCACGCCGGGCTACTACGGCGCGGGTCGTGATGGCAGCGGCAACATCTTGTCAATGTGGGGGCGCCGTCTCTACACCTTCCCAGGCGGCACCGTCAGCGGGACAACCAGCGCGTCCAGTGCAACCGACATCCGCAGTGCCTGGGCCTACGACAGCAAGCGCGATCGGATGTTTGGCCTTGCGTGGGGGGATGGAGAAGGGTTCGCAACAGGTGCGTCCCCGGAGCGTCGCGCTCGACTGCTGAACACCGCTTCCATGGACGCAGCGCAACTGGCAGTGACGTTCAACGCATCGGCTGCTCTGACTCAGTTCGATGCTGACGGGGCCTTTGCGGGGGTTGGCGGGAGCTTGTTGCAATACGGCCACCTGGACTACGACCCGGTCAATGACAACTACCTGTACTTGTCAGGCATCGGCTCTTCTGCTGGCCGCATATACGTCATCAAGCCCAACGCCACGTTGGTTTGGGATATGAGCATTGCCACTGACGGTCCTGGTGGTGTAAGCCTGCCTCAGACAGCAGCGGGTGGCCTCCAAAACAAGCTCGTCTACTCGCCATCTCTTGGCGGGTTCCTTTGCATGCCAACGCGCACAAGCACGGTCTACTTCCGCAGGACGGCTCCAGTATGACTATCAAAACTACCACCGCTGGTGCGTACCTTGTCCACGATGGCAGGATCATCAACGCCCTGCCGGGCACGATGCTTGGTTGGTCGGGCTACAAAGCTGGCGGCACAGATCAGGTGGGGGTTTGCCAAACGCACCACACTGGTGACTCTGCGCTTGTTCACATGCTGGCCTTCAACGCCAGCAGCGCCTACACGCAGTTTCAGACCGACGCCCCGCAGTACGCGGGCATGGATTACAGCGTCACTGATGGCAAGTTCTACTTCTACGACGGGCGCGGCTCAACTGCTGGCCGCATCTTCACGATCACACCTAACGGCGGCACGACGTGGGACATGGGCATATTTAGCCCTGGCAGCGGCTCAGACACGCCGCCCGCAACCGTCTCTGCTGGCGTACACAACCGCTGGACTTTCGTGACGGTCGGGCGCGTCAAGGGCTTTGTGTTCATGCCTAGCGCCAGTGCTGGCCTGTACTTCTTGAGGACTGAGTAATGGCAACAGGTGGCATCACCTTCAACGGCTCCAGCCAGTATCTTGAGCTTGCAGACAAAGTTGTCGGCGCGTACCCGCTGACGATGGTTTTGTGGGCGGCTTCGGATCTGGGCGGAAGCGCTACAGAGTGCGCGATCACTCAAGGCAGCACCACGGCTGACTCCTTCCAATTCGGCGGCTTTGAGAGTGTCAGCAATAACAAATATGCCTCAGACCGCGCTGCCGGTACTTCATCCACTGCAACACGGTCTGCGTCACCAGACATCAGCAACTCCGCCTTCGGCTTGCTGGTGGCTGTTCTAGAAGCCACACGGCAGACGATCTACTACAACTCCAACGTTGGCACCACAAACACGGCCACTCCGGGACAGGTCTTCTCTGATCTAAACAGAACCCTGATTGGTGCTGCGCGCAATTCTTCAGGCGTGACGGGCCATGCAAAGATGACCGCCTGCGAGGCGCACTTCTTCAACGTCGCGCTGACATCCAGCGACGTCACGACGCTGCTGACAACAAAGCCCGAAGACGTCGCGGGCTGGGTAGACGGCTGGACGTTGGCAAACAACAGCACGCTGACCAGCATCGGCGGATCGCGCACGCTGACGGCGGTGGGCAGCCCGACGACAGGCAGCGTGACGTTGCCATACACCCGCGCAGCCGCCCCCGTCCTCACCAGCCCCACCGCTACAGTCGCCGCCACCACCACCGCCACAGTAGGCGCCACCGTCCCTATCGCCACAGGCACCCTGCGCGCAGTCATCACCAGCAGCACCATAGCACCCAACACCACGCAGGTTCTCGCTGGCCAAGACCACACCAGCAGCACATCGGGTGTGCTTTCGGGCAGCCTGGCCATCACCAGCACTGGCGCCAAAACCTTCAACATCAGCGGCCTGACCAGTGGCACCACGCGCCACGTGTACCTGGCGCTGGAAGACGCGGGCGGCAACAGCGCCGTGGTGTACGCCGGTGCAATCTACCCCAGCACCTGGCGCGTCGCGTCTGACGTCACCGTCACCGGTTGGGTGATCACCGGCGCGGCCACGCACGCGGCTGCGCTGAATGAAGACACCGCAGACGATGGCACCTTTACCACCAGCCCCGCGCTCAGCGGCACGCCCAGCAGCATCACCATGGCGCTGGACGAGCCGCGCCCGGCGGGCACCTACACCGAGCGCATCCGCGTCAACGTGTCCAGCGGCGCGGGCAACTGCCGCGTGGTGGCGCTGAACGACGCAGGCACCGTGCAGGGCCAGACGGCAGACCAGGCCATCACCAGCACGCTGACCACCTACACCCTGCCACTCACCCAGTCCGGCACGGCCACGCGCCTGCGGGTGGATGTGTGGATCTGACCAGAAAGCACCGCCATGACCTTTACCACTGTTGAGCTGAACCCGGGCTTGGGCGGCGCAAAGCCGCTCTTTGATACAGCCCTTGGCACCATTGACGGCGAAGCGCCGCCCACTGGCGCGGTGTCTGAGGTGGTAGAGGTTGCAGGCCGGAACGCCTCTTTCTCGCCGGCCTACGGCGGCCCCGATGAGGCCGGCATTAGCCGCATCAACATTGACCCGGACGGCCACCTCATCACCCGCGGAACCGTGCACACCGATGAGGGCACCTTCCGCGTCAACTTCTCCAACACCTCGCTGGCAGTGAGCATCGGCGCGGTAACCGTGGCGGGCGCGGTGGTTACCGGCACCGGGTTCCTGGCCGCTGACGTGAAGAAGAACGACTACTTCAAAGTGGCAGCTGACGCTGACACGGCGTATGTCCAGGTTGGCAGCATCGACAGCGATACCAGCATCACGCTGGTTAGCACGTACAGCGGCAGCGCATCCGGCACCGGCAACCGCGCCATCATGAGGCCTGTGGTGGGCGCAGGCGGCAGCATTGCTGTGGCGTCAGGCCAGTGCACCATCACGGCGGGCACCACAGCGGGAGCTGTGACCGGCCTGGTGCGCTTGCTGGACTACGCGCCGCTGGTCTTCCGTGTGCGGACGCCTGTGTCTCAGCGTATCGTCAACCAGGCCCTGCTGGTGGGATTGCGGGAAGACGCGGCCACGCCGCGTTGGTTTTCCCGGGTGCGCTTTGACGGCACCACCAACACCACCGCCATCTGCGAGACCGGCCGCAACCCAACCGGGGCGCCCAGCGCGTCAGAAACAGAAAGCACCACCTTCACGATCCCGGACGGGCTGACCAGTGCAGCGGTGCTGGATGTTCGCATCGAGCAGATGACCGAGACCGTGCGCTTCTACGTGGGCGGCGTGCGCGTGGCGGAACACAGCAAGGTGATCCCGCAGCAGTTTGATGAGATGGCTGCTGTGGTTGAGTTTGTCAACGCCGGCAGCGCGCCAGCCACCAGCACCACGGCCACGCTGGACTATGTGACCGGCAAGAACCACAACAAAGTGGAAGCGGGGATCTTCAGCGAGACTGAGCAGCTGATTGCCGCCAATGCGTTGATTGCCACACGCAGCTACAGCGTGGCCGGCGTCATTGCCGTCAACACCGACCTGATGGTGATTGACTGCCGCCAGGCCCGCACGGTCAGCCTGCAAGCGGTGGCGATAGGCACCACGGGCCGGCTGGACTTCTTTTTGACAAACGACCTGGCGCAGATCGGCACAGCTCAGCCCGCGTACCCCGTTGGCGGCGGCGCTGCTGTCACCACAACCACGGCGGCTGGGATGTGGCTGATACCGACCGGCGGGGCAGCGTTCCTGCGCGTTCGGCTGGGCGTGGCCACCACTGCGGGCACCACCACCCTGGCTGCCAGCGTAAGCCAGACGGCTCACCCCCTGCCGGCGCCAACCACGCAGCCCATCAGCGGCACGGTCACAGCCAGCGCCACAGCGGGAACCGCTGCCCAAGGCGCAACCGCGTCAGGCAACCCGGTGTTCACCGGCGGCGTGGCCAAGACCGCGCAGCCAACGGCACGCACTGACGGCCAGATGGTGGCCCCGCTGCTCAGCAAAGTGGGCCACGCCATCGGCATGGTCGGCCAGATCCGTGACCTGAACGACACCACCGCCCCCATCACGCTGACGGCCACGACCGAGACCACGCTGATCGCTGCGGTTGCTGCTGTCTTCAATGACATCTACAGCCTGACGCTCATCAACACCAGCGCCACAGGCGTGCGGGTGGACTTGCGCAGCGTCACTGCTGGCGCCGTGGTGGAGAGCTTCTGGTTGCCCCCAACCGCAACGCTGCTTGTCAACCCTGCCGTGCCCTACAAGCAGGCCACGGTGAACACCGCATGGACGGTGCAGCTCTCGGCTGCTGTGACTGATGTGCGGGTGTCTGCACGCAGTGTGCGCAACGTCTAAACCCCACTGACCGAGCCCGGCCATGCCCATAACCCTGCGTGCCCTGAACCTCGCGCCCACGGCGCGGGTTGCATGGCTGCAAAGCACCACCGCCGCCAAGCTGACGGCGGACGTGGGCGCGTTCACCCTGGCCGGGTTGGACGCGGGCCTGACCTACGCCGGGGCGGTGGTCACTGCACGCATCACCTGGCTGCAGGCCACCCAGCCGCCGCGCCTGGTGGCCGACGTGGGCGCGTTCGGCTTCACCGGCCTGGCCAACAGCTTCACCTACGGCGGCACGGCCGCTACCGCGCGTTTGACGTGGCTGCAGGCCAGCAGCGGCAGCGGCGCCTACCTGCTGGTGGCCAACCCGGGCAGCTTTGCCTACGCTGGGGCGCCTTCCTTCAGCGACTTCGAGATTTCGGCGCCGGGCACGGCCTTTGGCTTTGCTGGCATGCCGGCCAACCTGGTGAAAGGTGGCGCGCCGGTTGCGGCGGCCTTCACGTTGCTGGCCGACCCGGGCGCGTTCTTCTTTGGCGGCGTGGGTATCAACGTGCTACCCGGTCGCCGCAGTCTGGACCCGAACCTGGTTACCGCGGCGCGCCGCACCAACCTTGCCACCGGCCAGCGGCCCGCCAACATTGCACGGAGCTGACCCGCATGTCTCTCAAACTCATCACCCCACCCGCAGTGCTGGCCATCAGCCTGGCCGACATGAAGGTGGACCTTCGTGAAACCGGCACCGACAAAGACGCGCAGATTACCCGCCTGATTCGCGGCGCCACCGAGCGTGCCGAACACCAAACCGGCCGCGCCCTGCTTGAACAGGAGTGGGAGCTGATCATCGACGCATTCCCCGCCGGTGAGATAGAGCTGGCCAATCCGCCGGTCATGAGCATCACCAGCGTTAAATACATGGACGTGGCCGGCGCTGAGCAGACGCTTCTTAGCACCCAGTACACGCTGGACGCAGATTTGCTGCCCGGCTACCTGTTCCCGGCCTACGGCACCAGCTGGCCCGCCACCATGGACGTGGCCAACGCCGTGCGCGTGCGCTTCAAGTGCGGTTATGGCGTCACGGCGGCGGCGGTGCCTGCTGGCATCGTGGATTGGATTGCTTGCGAAGTGGTGACCCAGTTCGACAACCCAGACCAGGTAGCCATGGCCAAGGCCGACAGCTCTGGCGGCGGCCGGGCCAGCGGCCTGCTGGACCCATACCGCACTTACCTCTGAGCACACCATGCAGGCCGGCAAGCTCACCGAACTGATTACGCTGCAGGCGCCCAGCGTAGCTGTGGATAGCTTGGGTCAGCGTGTTGAGAGCTGGGGTACGGTGGCCGACGTCTGGGCCCGTGCGCAACCGCTGCGTGGGCGTGAGTTCTTTGCGGCGGGGCAGATCAACAGCGAGGCATCGGTGAAGTTCACCATCCGCTTCCGGGCTGGCGTTACGCCCAACATGCGCGTACTGTGGCGCGGCGTGCCGCATGCCATCGTGGCTGAGCCCATGGACGTGGACGGCCGGCGTGTGCAGATCGAACTGATGTGCAGCGCTGGCATGCGGGACGGCGCAGCATGATCAGCGCCAAGATCAGCGGTATTCCTGACCTGCGCGCGGCGCTGGCGGGCATCGTGCCCAAGCTGCGCCGCCGAGCACTGCGCAATGCGCTGGCCGCCGGTGCGCGGCTGGTGCAGCGCAGCGCGCGTGCTGCCACGCCGGTGCTGAACCCCAGCGCGCTGGCCGTGCGCAAGGGTTACCGCACGCCGGGCCTGGTGCGCAAGGCCATCAATGTGCGCACCAGCAAGGTGGCGCGGCGCCGTGGTGACGTGGGCGTGTTCGTGAACGTGCGGCCCGCCAAGCGCGGCGCGCGTGGTGCAAAGAACCCCAACGACCCGTTCTATTGGCGCTTTATCGAGTTCGGCACCGTAAATGGCACTCGGGCTTGGCAGTTCCTGCAGCGCAGCGCCAACGTGCTGCCGGCCGCGCTGGAAGTGTTCAAGAAGACCATTGGCCCGGCCATTGACAAGCTGAACAAGCCAAAGGCGCCCGCGCCATGAGCATCGAGACCGACTTCCGCGGCACCCTGGCCGGCCACGCGCCGCTGACAGTGCTGGTGGGCACGCGCATTGCGCAGGACGCCATTGCAGAAGGGGCCAAGGGCCCGCTGGTGGTCTTCAGCGCCCGCCACGACCTGACACTGGGCCTGGACAACACCGTGCTGGCAGACGCCTGCACGCTTGATGTGCAGTGTTGGGCCCCCACCGGTGCGCAAGCCGCTGCGGTGGCCGACGCCGTGACCGCAGCTGTGGGCACCGCACCAGCAGCCAGCGGCGCGGTGGTCACCGGCCGCGCCACCACGCACGACCCAGAGCTGGGTCTTGACGGCGTGCAGCTGACTGTGGAGTGGTGGGCATGAAACGCCCGCCACCTAACCCCGCCGAACGGCCCGCCACCCAGCGGGCCGTTTTGCTTTTGAACCCCGTTTCACCAACCCGCTGGCACCGCGCCGGCAACTGAAGAAGGAGCCATACCATGGCAAACGTCAAAGGGCGCGGCGTCCGCGTCGAAATCGCAGCAACCTACAGCGCCGCCAAAGTGGTGACCGCCGTAACCTTGGCCAACCCCGGTGTGGCTACCAGTGCGGCACACGCCATGGCCAACGACACGGTGGGCTACTGGTCCGGCGTGGCGGGCATGGCCCAGCTGGAAGGCCAGGCCACGCGCGTGAAGAACCAGGCCACCAACACGTTCGAGCTGCAGGGCCTGAACACCACCAACTACAGCGCCTTCGCCGCCGGCAACTTCACGCCGGTGGCTACCTGGGCCACGCTGTCGGAGGCCACCAGCTACAGCATCGGCGGCGGTGCGGCTGAGAAGCTGGACGTGACCCGCCTGATCGACATCACCAAGCAGGAAGAGCAAGGCCTGCTGCCGGTGTCCAACGTCAGCATGAACGTCATTGCGCAAGACACCCCCAGCGCCGCCATGCTGCTGCTGGAAAGCGCCGTGCAGACGCAGGGCGCGGTGGTGGTGCGCATCACGTTGCCCAACGGCGCCGTGCGCGTGTACCGCGCAGAGCCCAGCCTGCCGGGTGAAGACGTGCAGCAAGGCCAGGTGGGCACGGGCAGCCTGGACATGGCTGTGAAGGGCTTTGTGCTGAAGCTGGCAGCCTGACCGCATGGACGTCAAGACCCTGCTGGCCAAGATGGCCAGCCAGCGCGAGGTGTGGGTGGACTTGTCCGGTACGCGGCGGCTGCAGTACCGCCGCCCGCCCGAAGTAGAACTGCCCCGCCTGGCCGGCGGCGTGACGCTGGAGGTGGTGGTGCAGTACGCCTGCGGCTGGAGCGGCTTCACTGAGGCCGACCTGCTGGGCCCGGCCATTGGCAGCAACGACGAGGTGCCCTTCAGTGCAGAGCTGTGGGAGGCCTACGTGCGAGACCACGCCGGCGAGCTGCAGATTGCGGCCAAGCACATGGCGGAGACGGTGACCGCCTACCTGCTGCAACGGGACGCCGCGGCAAAAAACTCCGCGCCCTCCTCGACCTAGAGCCGGGCGTCGAGTATGAGGGCCAAGACCCACCCCGGGCCGAAGAGGGCGACCACGTCGCCTTCCGCGTGTTCAACCTGCTGGCAGACGGCAACGGTGCGCTGGACTGGCAAGGCCTGCCGCTCATCTGCGGCTGGCTGGGCGTGCAGGACGTGGAAGGCCTGATGCACCGCCTGGCGGTCATCAAGACCCACCGCAAACCAAAGGAAGACGATGGCACTGGCAACGCTCAGCATTGACCTGGTGGCGCAGTTGGCCAGCCTGCAGCAGGGCCTGGACAAGGCCGGGCGGCTGGCTGAGCAGCAGGCGGCCAAGATTGAAAGCACGTTCAACGGGCTGAAAGGTGCGGCGGCCGGCATTGGCACTGCGCTGGCCGGCGCGCTTTCGGTGGCTGGGCTGGTGGGCTTTTTCCGCGCCACGGTGGACGGCCTGGACCGGCTGAACGACCTGCGGGACGCCACGGGCGCAAGCATCGGCAACCTGAGCGCGCTGGAAGACATTGCAGCGCGCACGGGCACCACCATGGACACGGTGAGTGACACCGTGGTCAAACTCAACAAGACGCTGGGCGAGGCCAGCAAACCCGGCAGCGATGCGGCCAACGCGCTGGCCGCCATTGGCCTGAATGCCGAACAGTTGAAGCGGCTGGACCCTGCCGAGGCTTTGCGCCAGGTGGCGGTGGCGCTCAGTGGTTTTGCCGACGACGGGAACAAGGCGCGCATCGTGCAGGAGTTGTTCGGCAAGAGCATCCAGCAGGTGGCGCCGCTGCTGGGTGACTTGGCCAAGGCCGGTGAGCTGAACGCGACGGTCACGGCGCAGCAGGCGCAAGAGGCCGAGAAGTTCAACCAGCAGCTGGCGGTGCTGAAGAAGAACGCGGTGGACGCCGCGCGGTCGATCATTGGGGAATTGCTGCCGGCCATCAACAAGTTCGTGGCGGGCCTGGGTGCCATCGGCCAGCTGCGCCAGGGCATAGGCCTGGGAGGTATCGCAAGCGAAGTGCTCAAGGGCAACAGCTTTGCGCAGGCCAGCGATGGCCTGGCCTTCTACACGGAAAAGCTGAAAGAGCTGCAAAAGAGCCGCGACGAGTTTGTCAACTCCCGCGGGTTTGCGCCGACGCGCGCAGCTGGCATTGCCGATGTGGACAAGGAAATCAGCAAAGTCCAGGAACTGCAGACCTACTACAAGCAGCTGGCCACCATCCAGAACGGCGCAGGGCGTCCGGCCAATGAAGGCGGCGGCGGTTTGCGCAGCAGGGATTTGCCCGACCTGCCCACCGGCAAGACCCCACGGGTGGCATCGCCGCGCGAGCGCGCGCTGGTGACCAGCGGCCTGACCCCGGCCGCACTAGACGCGCTGAAGGCCCTGGAGCAAACCGACGCGGCCAAGATCGCCGCACTGTCTGCTGCGCTGGATGAGCTGTTTGCCATCCGATCGGGCGGCGCGGGCACGGGCCCAGAGGTTGACGCCGCCATCGAGAAGCTGCGCGACGACCTTGAAAAGCTCAACCCTGCCGCGCAGGCTGCTGCTGCGGCCAAGAAGCAGCTGAACGACATTCTGGAACAGACGCCCAGCGCGCAGTTGGGGCAGGTGCTGTTGGACGTAGACCTGCTCAACAAAGCCTTTGCAGACGGCAAGATCACCGTGGAGCTGTGGGCGGAGGCGGTGAAGGTCAGCGTGGGCCGGCTGCCCAAAGAGGCCGAAGAGCCGCTGGAAAAACTGGACGAGCTGACGCGCCAGGCGGTGAGCAACATTCAGGACGCACTGGGCGACACCGTGCTGGCCACGCTTGACGGCAAATTCGACAGCATTGAAAAGCTGTGGGGCAACATGCTCAAACGGCTGGTGGCCCAGGCGGTGGCGGCGCAGCTGGGCAAGTCTTTGCTGGGTGAAGACTTCGGCAAGACCGGGCAACTTGGCGGCGCTGCTGGGTCTTTCGTCGACTTCCTGAAAGGCCTGGGCGGCGGTGCTCGCGCCAGTGGCGGACCGGTGTACACCGGGAGGCCCTACCTGGTGGGCGAAAAGGGCCCGGAGGTCATCGTGCCCAACGGCGCCGGCACGGTGCTACCCAACGGCACACGCATGGCCGCAGGCGGTGGCGGCGTCACGCTGAACGTCAACGTGCAGGGCGATGCCAGCGAAAACACCGTTCGCCTGATTCAGGGCGCCCTTGCCAACTTTGAAGCGCGGATGATGTCGCGTTCCCGGGGAGCCTGACCCATGGCCATCATTGACTGGCCCACAGACAGGGCCTTCCAGGGCGCCCAGTTCAGCCTGGGGCTGGACGTGAGCGAAAGCACCAGCACCGGCTTTCTTACCGGCAACCGCACACGGCGTAGCAACCTGGTGGACCGTTTGACCGGCATGCTGACTCTGCCGCCGTGCTTCGACCGCAGAGGCGGTGCCGTCCGTGAGGCCTTCATGATGGGTTGGCGCAGCAATGGTGACTGGGTGCGCATGGGTATGCCGCACCGTAGGCGCCCATATGGCACCTTGGCTGGTGCACCTGTGGTTGCCAGTGCCGTGGCTGCTGGCGCGCGAAGCATCACCCTGAAGGATGGCAACGGGCTGAACCTCTTGATCAACCCAAGTTTTGAGCGGGTTGCTCTGGCGCCTTGGACCGTGACCGGCGGGACAGTGGCCGCCGTGCGGTCTGTAGATACGGCGTTTGTGCAGACGTACAGCGTAAAGCTGGATAACAGCACCGCCGGTGCTGGGCACTATTTGGGCCAGTTGGTGCCGTGCCGCCCTTCTACGCAGTACACGTTGGCGGCCTTCGTGCGCAACAACGGCATTACGGCCAGCGCCTTGGATGACCGCTCGATTTCCATTTCAGACCTGCCGCTGGTGGCTTATGCGCAGGACGCCACCCTGACCACCAGCCACCCGCTGTTTACATGGACACTGAAGCAGGTGTCCATCACCACCGGGCCTTCAGCAACGCATCTGGATGTGCGGCTGTACAGCCCACAAGGTACGGTCTATTGGGACGCTGTGCAGCTCACCGAGGGATCAATCTTGCCCTTCTTTGAAGAGGCCCCAACACTGCTGGGCGGCGACTGCTTTGGCATCGGTGGCAACCTGCTCATAACGAGCTTTGCTGGCGCAGTCAGAAACGCCACCACCGACTTCCTGGACGTGCCGCTGGCCACACCGGTCCAACGCGCCATTGCTGCAGGCGCAACAGTGGCATGGAACGCGCCCACGGGCTTGTGGGAACTTGATGCTGACGGCTTGCAGCTGGACTACAGCGCGCCCTCATTGCAGGCTGGGTTTGCCATTCCACTGCGCCAGGTGATTGCATGAGGACGGTCAACGGCACCGCCACAGCCCTGCGCGCCCGCCGCCTTGCTGGTGAAAAGATACCCCAGGTGCCGCTGGTGCATCTGGCCATCACCGCAGCGCCGCAGCGGTGGGCTCTTTGCGCTGTGCCTCTGGTTTGGGGTGGCTACACCTGGGAGCCGCTGGACGTTGCCATTGGATCAGTAACAGACTCAGTCCAGCAGGCAGATGGCATCAAGCTAACCCTGCCAGCCGTCACCCCCGCGCAGCTGGCCTTGGCCGCGCAAGACCTGGAAGGCTCGCCGGTCAGTGTCTACTTGGCCGACGTTGACCCAGACAGCGCATCAGTGGCTGACGCCGTGCAGGTGTGGGCCGGCGAGCTTGACCAGCCCGGTTGGCAGGATGGGCTTACCGCTTTGGCGCACTTCCGCGCGGATCCAGCCTCAGTGCTTGCGCTGCGCGACCGCGTCAGCCGCTACACCAACGACGAGCAGCAGCGCCTGTTTGCGGGCGACACGAGCCTGGACGTCGACCCAATGACCGATGCTGCGCCGTTTGTGTGGCCGGCAGCCAGCTACTTCAAGGTTTGAGCCATGTCACTCCGGCCTAAGCGCGGCCCTGGCAGTAATGTAGGCAGCGACCTACGCATTGGCATTGCGTTTGTAGTCAGCTATTTCACCGGGCGCTGGGAGATATTTGCGTCGCAGATTTCGTCCGAGGCTCAGCGTGAACGCGCCAAGATCAAGAAGGAAAAAGCGCGCCGAGAGTACAACGAGCAGCTTAAAGACCGGCTTGAAATGTTCGATCCAGAGGCTGACGCGCCGCGGACGCTGGTGCTGGGCCGGGTGCGCTACGTTGAAGGCGTGCGCAGGCGCTGGACAAGCGGCGAAAACAGTGAGCGCCTGACCATGATCGTGTCCTTTGCCGGACACGAGATTGACGCGTTTGAGAGCTGGTATCTTGACGACCAGCCTGTAACGCTGGACGGCAGCGGTTGGGTGCAGCAAGAGCCATGGGGCAAGATTGTCCCCACGCAAATGTTCGCATCTGGCACATTGGACGGCAGCGGCGCGGCAACCATTGCGCTGAGTGTGGCGCCCCTTGGCGGGTATCCGGTTTTTGCCACAACCGCGGTCGGTGTCGGTCAAGACATGACGCAGACACCGGCAACGGTTGTGGTCTCTGGAACGGCCGCAAACGTCAGTGCAGGAATCCCTGGTGCGCCGGTAACTGTCGTTTACACGGTTGGCGTCTCAACAAGCCGCGTGAGAATCAGGCCGTACCTTGGCACAAGCGGGCAGAACGTTGGCGCCGCCTTGGCCGCTGAGTACCCGGGCAAGATCACCGCCACCGACAAGTTCGCGGGCATAGCGCTTGCGGTCGTTGATCTCATCTATGACCCGGACGTCTTCCCGCAGGGTCGGCCCAACATCACCGCTGTTTTCCGTGGCGCCAAGTGCCTGGACCCGCGCACAGGCACAACCGTGTGGACCGAAAACCCGGCGCTGCACGCTTACGAATACGCCAGGTGGGCTTCAGGCTGGGCGCTGACTGACGCAAGTATTCGCGTGTCAGACGTCATTGCGGCAGCCAATGCGTGCGACGTGTCGACGACCTTCACGCTGACCGCAACAGGTGGCGGAACAACGACGGTCACCATGCCCCGCTTCCGCAGCGGCACCACCATCAGCGCCGCGGCTGATCATGCCGATGCAATGGGCAGGATCGTGGAGGCCATGGCCGGCGCGGTCGGCTGGTCAGGAGGCATCTGGCGGCTGCGAGCTGGGACGTTAGGCGGCGCGGTCGCAACGATCACCGAGGACTGGCTGGTGCAGGACACACGCAACGGCCAGGCCACGGACGACCCAGTCATCACAGCGGTGCAGACGGTGCCGCGGGTTTACCGTTACAACCGCGTCACGGGCAGTTGCGTGGACCCTGCGCAGCGTTACCAGGTCTTGCCGTTTCCCGCCATTGAGGACGCCGTGCTGGTGGCCGACAAAGGGCGCCGCCCGCTGGAAGTGCGTTTTGAGTCGGTCACGCACATCGCGCACGCGCAACACCTGGCCAGCATCATCATCCGGCAGGCTCAAGCCGGGCTGAGGCTGGAGATGACACTTGGCGAGCAGGCGGCAGAGCTTGAGCTTTTCGACGTTGTTGAAGTGACGTTGCCAAAGTACGGTTACAGCGCCAAACCGTTTGAAGTTGTCGGCTGGGAGTGGGGGCAGCGTGGTCCCTACAAAGTGCAGTTGGCTGAGATTTCTGCGGCCATGTTCACCGTGCAATCACCGCTGACTGGCCGCGACCCGGCGCCGGACAGCAACCTGCGTGCGCCATGGGACGTTGAGCAGGTGACCGGCGTGTCCGTCGCCAGCGGCACCACCGCGCAGACAGACGGCAGCATCATCAGCCGGACAGTGGTGTCTTGGGACCCTGTTGCCGGGCAGAACATCCGGCAGGGCGGGCAAATTGAAGTCCAGTATGCAGAAGCCACCGGCACGCTGCCAACTGGCGATTGGCCGTCCTGGGTGGAGTCAGGCACTGCCACAAAGGCGGTGATCCCTGGCTTGCTTGGCGGGCGTCATTACCTGTTCCGCGTGCGGGCTCTGCAGCCGCCGCCGGTGCAGGTGCGCGGGCAGTGGAGCGCGCCAATCGTGCGGCATTTGGTTAGCGCGCGGCCCACTGTCACCACGGCCGGGATTGCGGCCAATGCGGCAACCGAGGTCTTCACGGCCTACGACGCGGGGCCATTCACCCGCAGCAACCTAGGATAACGCCATGCCAACCGGAGCCGGGAGCGGCGCCGTCCACAGCGTGACCTTCACCCCAGTGGTGGCCGGCCGTTTGGTGGTCACCGTGACCTTCGAGGCTGAAGGAACCAGCGGCAGTTCGTGGGGGTCTTCCTACCGCGCCCGCGCTTTCATGACGCAAAGCGGAACTACCACGCATGGCGACGTGAGCAGCTTGGACACCACCAGAGGCCACTACACCGTGCGTGGGGTGTTTGACGTCACTGCTGGCGCTGCCGTTGAGTGCGGTCTGTGGGGGTTGATCAGCGGTGCTGTGAGTGCCACCTTCTACAACATCAACGTCAGCGCCGAACTGATCAAGCGTTAGGCAGGACAAAGAGGCGCGACCATGAAAGTGCATATTCAACCGGACAAGATCCTGCACTACTCCGCAGGCGGCGGCTGCGCGCTGGCGGGCATCTTGCTGGCGCTGTTGGCCCAACCGCTTGGGCTGAGCGCATCGCCGCTGCTTGCAGGCCTGCTGGTGTGCTTCATGGCCGCCATTGGCCGCGAGGCCTGGAACCAGCGCCAGGGCGGCTTATTCGACTGGCGGGACATCGCTGCAACCCTAGCCGGAGCGCTGCCAGTGCTGGGCGCTTTCTGGCTTGGCGGCCCAGGGTGAGCGCTGCCACATAACCTACCAAATGAGGAACCACATGAAAACACTCCGCACATGGATCGCTGACCTTCTTGAGAAGGCTGCGGGCGGCATCAGGCCACAAGGCGGCGGCGGGCCGCCCCCAGTGAAGTAGGGGGCGTGATGTGGCGGAAGACCAGAAGCCCAAGCGTCCCGCGTGGACAGAAAGCGACCGAGCCCACCTCGATGAGTTGCTGTCTGAGCGCGCGTTTGAGGAAAAACTGCGGGCCAGGCGTAAGGCGGCTATTGACTCTGCAAAGGCCTGGGCTACGTGGGTCATCACCATGGCGGCAGCCGTCAGCCTTCTAAAAGATTGGGCGGCGGCAACATGGAAGCAACTTATCACCTGGGCGGCGGGGCCCTAAGCATGGCGACAAAACTGAACGACTGGCTGATTCGGTTTGTGTGGGTGGCGCAGATCATGTTTGTCGTGATCGTTGTGGGTGTGATTGCGTCCGCTATGGACAGGAAGCCACCTTTCAGTATCCAGGAGCACCCGCTGATTGAGGCAAGGGCCGGTGAGCTGGTGTCGGTCGATGTGCCGGTGACGCGCGACCTATCGCGCCACTGTGATGCAGAGATTGACCGTTACCTATTCGACTCAGCGGGCGCCCGTTTTGACCTGGCATCGGGTCTGTTTGCCTCGGACGCCATGATTAGGCAGATTGAGGAAAAGACCCCGGGCAGACTGAGATTCAGCCTGCAACTGCCGCCCGCTGCGACAGCAGAGAACCCGGCCGGTATCGCGCCAGGGGACGCGCGCTTTGTGAACGAGTTGCGCTATGTGTGCAGTAAGGGCCACAGGTTTTGGCCGATCAACGTACACACAGAAATCGTGATCCGCGTGCTTCCATGAAAGCGCTTGGCCTGCTGGCGTTGCTGGTTGCGTTGCACTACGGCTACGCCATCTGCGACCCAGAAGACCGGGCGCAGGCCTGGAACATGGCCGGCGCTGTGGCGCGGGCTGCGCTTCTGGTTGCGCTGGCGTGGAAGTGGCGCGGCCCTGTGCTGCTTGTTGTGGCGTGGTGGCTTGCTGAAGAGGCCATGGTTGCGGGGTGCAGCGCGGCCTACATCGTCAAGCCATGGGTGGTGGCTGCGGGGCAGGATCAATGCTCCGCGCTGCTGCATTTCGACCTGGCAAAACTTGGCGCGGCAGTGATTCTTTCGCTGCTTGCATTTACCTGTGTCCGGCGCCAGTCACCTGATTAGGTGTGCAGGTTACAAACCGTTGTCAAGAGGCAAAAATGCAAATCCATGAAGCAATCCATCATCAAGACAGCCCGCGCAAGTTGGACGAGCGTCTGCATTTGCGTGGCGGTGGCGTTGGCGTTTGCTGGCCTGTGGCTGGAGTTCTGGGGGTGGCTGTTTTCACCTTGATGGGGCAGCCATGAATCTGTCCCAGCACTTCACCCTTGACGAGTTCACTATCAGCAACGAGGCCGCGCGCCGCGGCATCAGCAACGACCCGCCTGCGGCGCTGCTGCCGGTGCTGAAGCGCACCGCGCTGGGCATGGAGACCGTGCGTGTGCGACTGGGGGGCATGCCCATTCTCATCAGCAGCGGCTTTCGTAGCCTGGCGCTCAACCGTGCGCTTGGCAGCAAAGACACCAGCCAGCACGTCAAAGGCGAGGCGGTGGACTTCATCTGCCCGCGCTTTGGCAGCCCGGCCAACATCGTGGCCACGCTGAAAGACAGCGATGTGCCATTTGACCAGCTCATTCTGGAGTTTGCCCAGCAAGGCCGCGGCTGGGTGCATGTGAGCTTTGCGGCAAGCCCAAGGCGGCAGGCCTTTGCGCTTGATGAGCGCGGCGTGCAACCGCTGTTTGCTTGAGGGGGGCACCATGGACTGGAAAGACGTAGGCGCGTGGATCAAAGACAACGCTGGCGCAGGCGCGGCCCTGGTTGGCAGTCTGCTGACCGGAAACATCCCGGGCGCTGTGGCTGCTGGTGTTTCCCTGGTCAGCGGTGCCACGGGTGAAGCAACCCCAGACAAAGCGCTGCTGGCGTTGCAAGGCGACCCGGCCACGGTGCTGAAGCTGCGCGAGCTTGCCCTGCAAGATGAAGCCAGCATTCGTGAGCACATCAGGGCCATGGAGGAACTGCGGCTCAAGGATCTGGCAGCCGAGCACCATGAAACGCAGGAGACCGTCAGGGCTGGCGATAAGGCCGAGGATAGGCTGGTGCGCTGGACCAGGCCCCTGCAGTCGTGGGCATCGCTTCTTGCGGCGATTGGCTACGGTTTGCTGTCCAAGTCCCCCAGCCTGGAGCTGTTGGCCCTGCTGCTGGCCTTGCCTTGGGCCTACGCCGGGCTGAGGCAGATCGGCAAGGGCATGGACACGGTCGCGGCGGCGAAGGCTGCGAAGTAGGCACGCGAAAAGTGTGCGGGGATTTCTGCCAGAACTGGTGCGTTTGGGGCCCTTTACGCGCCACCCGCGCTGGCGCCTGCGCCTATGAAGCGGGCCCAGCGCAAGGTGCGCGCCTCGGATTCGAAATCCGGCGTACAGTTTTTGCTGTACCGAGGGTTCGAATCCCTCTCTCTCCGCCAAATGTGCGGGGTTATCTGCCAGAAGTTCGCCGGCCGATAGCCCCCACGGCTGCAGCCAAGGTGCCGGCCGTCAGGTGGCTGTAGCGGTCTGTTGAGCGCGCATCGCGGTGGCCCAGCACCTTGCCCACCGTGTGCAGGGACACGCCGGCATTGATCATCTGGCTGGCTGTGCTGTGCCGCAAGTCGTGGAAGTGGACGTGGCCCAGGCCCACCCTGGCGCGGGCGCGTTCCCAAGCCTTCTGAACAGTGCGCTTCTTCTCCACCAGCGGCAGGTGGGGCAGCAGGTGCCTGATGCGTGGGTGCACGGGCACTGCTCGAACGTCGCCATTCTTGGTGTCGCGCAGCAGTAGCACGTCGCCCACGGGTTCTGCGCGCTGGATCTCACCCAGCCTCAGCCCTGCATAGAACGCCACGCGGATGGCGATCTGCGTGCCCCAGCTGGTGCACGCGCGGCATACCTGCAGCATCTGCTTGCGGTCGATGTAGGTGTGCCTGGCGTTGTTGACGCTGGGCAGCTGCATCTGTGCCGTGGGGTCGTGGTCGACCAGCTTGTGCTTCTTCCAGGCCCACCGTGCAGCAGCCTTGAGCAGCGCCAGCCGGTTGCGGGCCGTCGACAAGCTCAGCGTGTGCTCAGGTAGGCCGCCGGCCACTGCTGCAACCACGCGGTTGTCCACCACTGCCGCCGCGACCTTGGAAAGCTCAGACATCCGCCTGCCTGTGTAGGCCCAGGAAATGGCCGCCAGGTGCTCAGAGGCGGCACGGTGTGACTTCAGGTGCGTCTTGTCCCGCAGGTACAGCAGCACGGCCTCGCTTATCAGGGGGTCGCGCTGCTGGACACCAGTTGCAATGGCGTAGAGCCGGGCGACTTCCTTGACGTCGAAGGCGTCTGCTTGGGCTTGAGTCCAGCCCTTCGGAAGTAACCGAGAAGGGCGGAATCGTCGGCCGTCGATAACGCGGTCGAACTCAAAGCGCCATCGCTTGTTGCGGGAGTCCCAGCGGATCGGCATGCTTGTTTGTAGGCTTCCACGTCAGCGGGCTCGTAGCGTACCGCACCACGGCCACGGCCCAGGTGGTAGCGCGGCAGCTCATTTAGGGGGATGTCATACACGGCGCGCTGGCTGATGCTCAGCAGGCTGGCGACTTGGGCGGCGGTCAGCACGTCAACTTATCCAGAGGGCTGCGAACGCCCGCCACGCCCGTGTTGGCCACATGGGTGTAAATCATGGTCGTGCTGACGTCCGAATGGCCCAGCAGTTCCTGAATGGTGCGGATGTCTTGCCCGCCTTCCAGCAGGTGCGTGGCAAAGCTGTGGCGCAGGGTGTGTGAGGTGACGTGCTTGGTGATGCCCGCGCGCTTTGCTGCGTTTGACAGGGTGCGGTTCAGCGTCTTTTCATGCAGGTGGTGGCGCCGCACGCTGCCTGTGCGCGGGCAGGTGCTGTAGTCATCCGCAGCAAAGACCCACTGCCAGGCCCATTCCCGCGGCGCGTTGGGGTACTTCTGCGCTAGGGCGTGTGGTAGCTCCACGTCGACCATGCCGCGCATGGTGTCCAGTGCGTGCATCTGAGCGCGCTTGGCCAGCTGCGCGCGGAGACCGCTCTCCAGTGATGCGGGCAGCATGGTGGTGCGGTCTTTGCCGCCTTTGCCGTCTCTGATGGTGATGACGCGACGGTCAAAGTCCAGATCCTGCACGCGCAGGCGCAGCACGTCGCTGCGGCGCATGCCTGTGCCGTAGGTCAGCGCCACGGCCAGGCCCGCGCTGGTGCGCGGCAGTTTCTCCAGCACTGCTCGCATTTCCGGCTGGCTGAGCACGCGCGGCAAGTGCTTGGGTTGCTTGGCCCGGGTGACGTTGTCCAGCCACGGCAGCTGCATGCCCAGCACTTGCTTGTAGAGGAACAGGATGGCGGCCAGGGCTTGCCGCTGCGTGCTGGCGGCTACGTTGCGTTCGGTGGCCAAGTGGGAAAGCCAGGCCTCGACGCGGTCACCGCCCAGCGTGGCTGGATGCTTGAGGCCTGCCCAGCGCACGAACTGCCGATACCACCGGACATAGCTCCGCTCAGTGGCCGGGCTGTAGTGGCGCACGCGGCAGGCATCGCGGATCTGGTCCTCCAGCTTCGCGGGCTTGGTTTGGGTGGTGTTACCGGACATGGTTGGCGTTATCAGACAGGGGGTGTCCGAGAATTCACGTTAGATGGCAAGCGCGGCCTGGGCCGTGCGTGCCTGCTGTAGTGGCGCGTACTCGGTATTGAGTTCGCACCCGATCCATTGCCGGCCCAGCGCCTGCGCCACCTGGGCCGTTGTCCCGCTGCCCATGAACGGGTCAAGCACCACGTCACCGGGCCGGCTGCCGGCCAGTACGCAGGGCTCGATCAGCGCAGCCGGGAACACCGCGAAGTGCGCCCCGCTGTAGGGCTGTGTCGGCACCGTCCAAACGCTGCGCCGGTTGCGCCGGCCGTCCGGTTCAGCTTGCAGGCTTTGGCCGCCCTTTATCTGGCTGCGGTGCCTGCTTTCAATGTCGGTGCGCAACGCCTTCCGGTTGCCGGTGTTCGGCGCCTGGCCGGGCGCGGCGTACCCCGGCCCCGTCAGGTCGTGCAGGTTTTGCCCCACGGCATCCTCTTTGATCGCGTCCGCGTCAAAGTAGTAGCGCTCGCTCTTGGTTAGC
>JAYDZG010245920.1:0-15718 GCA_034509265.1 Microcambeva bendego
TTGACATGGAGCTCCACATGAAAATGCTGAGGTTGGAACTTTTTAATTTCACCCCACATCTTACCCTTTTTCGCATCATTAATCATTCGAACATTAATAGTTCTTCTTTCCTGAATGAAATCGGTTTTGCTATTTTCTGCAATATAGTGATGAAGATAGGCCTCCATTGTACCTCTATCGTCCACGTATAGCAATTCATGAGCAAGGATTCCTGTGTCATGCTCAGTCAGAATACTGTACTTTCCGGGTCCATCGATCATGACTTTGTGGATCCTTTCGATCCGATATGGAGACACCTCAACCACGGGCTCTTTTTCAACCGGCTTGATTACCTGTTCTGCTTCCACCGGCGCTGGGGTCTCATTTTTGGAATCAACCAGATTGGACCCTTCTTCATCTTTCCTGTTTGAATACCCAGTCTGCGGCGCCTGCGAAAATGAATATTGAGGAAGTGTGGTTGAATCCGGTTTTTTCTTTGATTTCAGAGTCTTGTCGACGGCATTTTCGATTGCCCACCCGGCGATTGCTACCGAAAAGCACAATGAAACAATATGAATAGCTTTCATTTTCAAAATTATGGTTGAAATTTGCCGTACTACACCAGAATAGTTTCGTCACAGCACCAAATAGCCAATATTTAGCAACTTAGCGCTGTTACGAAACCAAATTTTTAAGGATCATTTACAATAAACATACTACCATAATATGACCATAAAGTCAATATTAACTACGATTGTATCAGTTCAACAAAACCCCTTCACCACCACCTCATAACACCTCTTACAAAGATGAAATTTCCTCACCTTATTTCTCTTATCTGGCGGACTAAGTAAAATCCCACCAAAATCTTTTAACTCCAATTTACATTTATCACACAAAGGTTTGATTGCCATACACACACTATATCAAATTTAATTTATCCAGTACTATATACCCCAATGAATCCACAGATACCTCAATCCCCTTACCTCCCTAAATCCATCCCTCTAATCGACGGCTTTTTGGTACGCACGCACAAACTCCCACCCCTCATAACAATAATCGGACCCACAGCAACTGGTAAAAGTGACTTAGCTGTATCCATTGCCCAATATATAAAAACTCAACGCGACAAAAACTGTGAAATAATTTCAGCAGACTCTCGGCAAATATATCGCCACTTAAATATTGGAACTGGAAAAATCATGCCTGATGAGATACAAGGAATTCCTCACCATATGTTGGATATAAAAGATCCGAGTGAAATATATTCTGTTGCTGAATATCAGAAGGATGCAAAAGAGATCATTTCCAAAATTCATGCGCAAAATAATATTCCAATTCTTGTTGGAGGAACTGGTCAGTATATTGACGCTGTTATTTTTGACAATGAACTTCCGCCTGTTCCCCCAAACCCTGAACTTCGTAAAGAGCTTGAAGAAAAAACTTTAGAAGAATTACTAACTCAATTTGAAACTTTAAATAAAAATCAACCTCATCAAGTTGATTTGAAAAACAAACGCCGCGTTATACGTGCTATCGAAATACTAGAATCGCTCGGCTATATTCCACTAATAGATAAAGAAAATCAAAAGCCAGTTTACAGCACTTTAATTATTGGAATTGATAGTGACGATGCTACGCTTCGAAATAGAATTAAAACAAGACTCGAAAAACGTTTAGAACAAGGCATGATTGAAGAATCTGAAAAGCTTTTAGCTAGCGGCGCGCTCACAAGCGACCGAATGCAAACTCTAGGTCTTGAATATGCATACATAGCCGACCTTCTTAACAAAAAAATTGACCTAGAGGAATTTAAAGAAACTCTTTTCTTTGCAATCTGGCACTATGCAAAAAGACAAAGGACTTGGTTTCGAAAGATGACTGATGTGTTTTGGGTTACGAATCTTTAGCTTTATATCTCGATTGCAATATATTAGTCTCTGGGTAATATATACAAGGTTACTGATCTTTGAGATAACGTGTTGTTAACTCTTTTGGCAATCCTTGCCTGAGATTGGTTTATCTAGCTATATATTCTGCACCGTTATGAGACCGCAAACTCCAGTCCCGGGGTCTGAAGAAACCCTTAAAATCATTGGCAAAGGTAAGACCAAAGTAATCTATAAACTTCCAGACAATCCCGATCACCCACCTATTGTTCTGGTACATAATACCGATAACATAACAGCTCAAGACGGCTTACGTCTTCGTGTTGTACCTGAAAAAGGAAGGGTCAGTAGTCTAATTACCACCCTCCTATTTGAATACCTTGCCGAACAAGGCATACCAAATCACCTTGTGGCTCCCAAAAGAGGAGTAGCACTCGGAAATGACTACTTTAGAACAGTCAAAAGACTTGTAGCGAACACAGGTCTGCCTGACCTGCACTTTCACAGCTCATTCTTCGCCCAACAACTCGACATGCAACCGTTTGAGTTCGTTGTACGAAGAATTGCCACAGGTTCATTCCTTAAGCGACACCCCCGAGCTGTAGCTGGTGGAAGATTTGAAGAGCCTGTTGTTGAAGTTTTCTATAAAAATGACGCCGATCACGATCCTTTGGTTATGATCGACACGACAAGTGCAAATCTTGTTCTATTTGAAAATGGAAAACCCTTAGATTCTGGTTGTCCCCGAGTTCAACCAATTGATCCAGATCAAAGGGTTAAGACCTACAAAACTTTTTCCCGGTGAAAAGAGATTGCACTGAAAGTATTCCTCATTCTTGAGGAGTTTTTCGCTAGATGTAATATCACTTTGGTTGATTTCAAAATCGAGGCAGGTATCAACCAGTCAGGTGATATCATCCTTGGCGATGTCATCACCCCTGATGAGATGCGCCTCTGGCCAGATAGGGATCCGAAAAAGGCTCGAGACAAACAAAAATTCCGTAACGCTAAGGACAATGAACTTACCCCGGAAATGCTAGCTTCATTGCTTGCTGATTATGAGTATGTTTTGACCGCGTTGCGTACGGCGCTTGGTGAGCCGGATCCAATCTGATCTGAAGCTACAAATTCAAAAGCCCAGCGGTTGAAACCGCTGGGCTTTTTTGGCGGGCCCACGAGGACTCGGTCACGAGTTAAAATTGCTACGCAATTTTCCTCCCGACCCTGCCTCCTCGTTTTGCTTCGTCGCTTTGCTCCTCAATGCAAAACTTCGTCCGGCTTTCTCGTCCCGGTACTGCCCTAAGGTAATTAAAATAGCCCATGCTTTGCATGAGCTTTTTTAATTACTGCGGGCCCACGAGGACTCGAACCTCGAACTGCGCGTTTGGAGTGCGATGTTTTACCATTGAAACTATAGGCCCAATTTTCCGCGGGTGGTATTTTTCCAAAAATTACTCCCTACCCTTTATTTCTATCTACTTACCATTTTCCAAACTTAAAAACGTGTCTACTATAGCAATTTAAAGCCCAAAAATCAAAAATACCGAGCTTTTTTGGGGCAATCGGTACTTTTGTGTTTTTCGCTAGTTTTTTATGCTTCTAAGCTTTAAATTACTTAGATTCAGTAAAATCTACTCGCTTTCTAAGTTTAGCGCTGTATTTTTTAAGGACGATTTTCTTTTCTACCTTCTTTTTATTCTTTCGAGTTCGGTAGATTTCGCCGGTCTTCTTATTGACCAATTTAATTAGTTTATCCTGTGCCATGTGGGATATACTACCATATTTAGTTGTTTTGGCAAATGATAGTTATTGACAAAATACAAAATTGTGACACTATGCAAATAGCACCTTTCCAAACTCTAAGAAAAGTATGCATTCAGCAAACTCAAACCATACAACCTCGATTATGAACACCATATACGAAATCTACCATGCAATGGAAGGTTATCAACCTGCCCCCAAGATGCCCGGGTGGATGATTATCTACTTCTTATGCCTCATTATTAGCACCGTCAGACTTTCTGCTGCGTGCTTCCTGGATGCGGCATCAATCAAACCAAACACTGTACTTACACGCTGGCTGGTCCTACCAGCAGCACTCGGGTTTATGTCATCTCTTTGGATTCCTGGGCTTTTTGCCTCGATGTTCCTTACCCTGGTATTACTTCCAAGTGCAGGAGCTCCAGTTGGAGCAACTTTGATCGCAAGTCTGTTTGGAATATCAAGCTTTGCGATCTTGGTATCCAGGTTTTTTCGAGGCGTTTACGCCTAATTGATTACTCATTTTCATGAGTGCGAGCTCCGATCTGATTGGTTGGGGCTTTTTTATTTGACAAAAATTTGGGTGGTAATGTAATAATTATTTTCCTTTTCCTTGACAGACCCTCCCCTCAATATATAGTTGCATGAAAGTTCACGAACAACCATCCCTATTTTCATGAAAAATCTAAAAGGTAATAAGAAGAGAGGAACTCACTCAACGGCGATTGAATTGGCAGAGCGACTTGTTTTAGCGATTCAGAAAAACCCTTTGATTACAGGGGTTCAACTTGGGCAGATCAAGACAGGTGCGAAGGCAAATGGAATTCATCGTATTAAAATCGAGAAGACCACTATTGGCTTTAAGCTCCAGATTAAAGAAGGTCAAGCTGTGCAAATTGTATATATTTATACTAAAGATTTTGAGCTTGTTTGTAAGGTTATTTCAGAAGCAGCGAAAGAGTTACATGCTGAGGTTGTTTTGAGGAATGGATAGTGTGGGACCCTAAAGGGTTGGGGTCTTTTTTTGTTGTTAGTATCCCAATCTTCGTACCAGAGAGTCTGCGGAGTTTTGATTATTGGATCCTAATAGGATTACTTAAAAGGATATATATGCTGACTCGGTTCTAGTACCATCTCGCCTATTTTGAGTGGGGATATATTTTCAAGACTTTCTTCATCCAAAATATTAAAGAGTTCTACTGTGCCTAAATTGTAGTCAATAATCAATCTTTTGCTTGATTTCCCTATAGCATCATTACTAAATTCGGAAACAATTTTACCAGCTTTCTCATACTCTTCCGTTATTGCATACACCATCGTAAAACTATTTACCACTACAGGTTTATTTTTATCTGAATCACTAAACTCTCTACCGTCTTCTTTATTGAAACCTGTGAACGTCAATATACAGATATCCACACCTGAGGGATTGCAATGAACATATGCATTTTTTATTTTCATATTAGCTATAGATTCAGTACTTTTCCAGGGACCATAAAAGATAGTATTGTCTGGACTATCCGGTGCAGGTCCAGGAGCAATTTCCTTGATTTCAATTCGAGTTATATCTTGACTAACACCATATACATCTGAAGAATCATTTACTTTATTGTAAATAGATATAATTATGAGGGTACTGACAACACCGATAACTAATCCAAAGAGAATATGTTTTGAGATTTTCATACTTGGAAATATATACTTATATTTTATATTAGGCAATATACAGGTTGTCAGGATTCGGTCACCAGTTCTTTTGCTTTGCAAAAGCCTGTCGACCCCGCCTCACTTGGCCAGGTTCGCTTCGCTCACATCGGCCTGCGTTCCGGCTTTCTCATCAGCTCTATTGGGCAAAAATTTAAGACCTACATACTGGTGTATGTAGGTCTTAAATTTTTGTGCGTAGAGCAGGATTCGAACCTGCGTAGCCCAATGGGCGATTGATTTACAGTCAATTGCGATTGACCACTCCGCCATCTACGCATCTACCGACTAAGGCAGGAAAATCTCCACAATTACGCTTTGATTCACCTTATATAACCGGAACGGAAGCTATCCTAACATTTTTTTAAGCCACTGAAAAGGCTTGAGGTATTTTCAGATCTACCGAAAAACGCCTAACTAAAGGCTGAAAATATACTGAATTATTCAAGCGTAACTGCTGTACCGCTTACATTTACCATTAGCATACTTCCCTTTCCTCCTATTACTTCAAAATCGAAATCAATTCCTACAATTGCATGCGCGCCAAGAGCTGCGGCGTTTTGTTCTAGTTCTGCAATAGCTGATTCTCGAGCTTTCTTTATCTCAGCTTCATATGTTTTTGATCTACCTCCGAAGAAATCTGTAAAACCAGCGAAAATATCTTTAACGATATTTGCACCCATAATAGTCTCAGCTGTAACGACACCTAGATACCCTGTAATTCTTTTACCTTCTACTGAAGGGGTTGTTGTTAAAATCATAATTTTTTTATTTTTAATTTATAAATATTTAACCCAAATCACCGACAAATCACCCAACAAAACACTGACCTTACTGACCTTACTTACCTTGCTTATCAACTTACTTAATCAGTACCAATGATCCTCCGTCAAACTTTGCCTTTTTAGCAGCTTCCGTATTCCATTCTGAATTGTCTAGGAAATTCATACCAACAAAATTAATCATATTGTTACTGATTGATGCACTCTTGATTGTTGTACGTAATCCATTGCCAGCATAGAAATTATTATTTGGCATAACCAAGGTTGCTTTTCCGCTGGCAGAATTAATAACTACATCTAAGTTATAAGAACAATTTGGATCACAGTATGCAGTTTCAAGCACAGCATCTTGTAGACCATCATTGTTCAAATCACCTCTAGCTAATACCCTAGCAGTTTGGTATGTAGTAGTTTTGTTTAAAGGATGCTGGCTACTAAAATTACCAGTACTCACTAGTTTCAAGGACTGACTAGGATCCAAATTTGAGTTAAATGCAGCCATAATCTTACTGTCTACCATGACACCAGCTGTTACAATTGTTTTATTTGCAGGAGAAGTTGGTGCAGTGATCACCTTAGCTGAACCTATTTTAGAATCAGCAGCAGTAGGATTAGTTGAAGATGAATTTGATGTTGTAGATGAAGCGTTTGAATTTTCATCTGCATTTTTATCAATATCTATATTAGCAGCATCTCTTGAGTTTATTGCAAAAATCGTACCTGCAACTAAAAGTAAAAATGCTATTACTAATATGATTATATTTTGTTTTGTCATTTTTGGTGATTTATGTATTTTATTCGATTAGTTTATCGTACTTTTGAAGTTTTAGGTTTTGAATTTGTCTTGACGTTGTCTGTATTGTCAATATTGCCATCCTGTTCATTGTCAATATTATTTTCATCTTCACTTGGATTATTTGCTGAACCATTGTTTGTACCGATATTCTGGTTTCCGCTAGCGTTGCCATTTCCATGACTAATTAACTTCTTACCTTTCTTAACTTCAAAAACAAATTCAACTGGACTTTGTGATCCGCCTTCTCGTGAATAGCTTGTTTGAAGATCTGCAAATGTATTTACTCCAAATCTCATAGACTTTATTGGTGACTTTATTTTTCCGCCATTTGCACCTGCTTCAACCACTGAATTAGTAACGCTTCCTCCTTTGCCATTTTTACCCTCTTTCGTCGTTTTCTTCACACTAACAGAAACTGTTCCACCTTTAAGCACTCCTTCTGAAATAATTAGAGAAGCCATAGGGGTAAGAATTTTGTTCTGGATTAGACGCTTAAGTGGTCGAGCTCCGTAGTGAGGGTCATAGCCTTCTTTTGCAAGATATGTAAGAACCTCTTCAGAAAGTTCAAGTGTGATTTCCTTTTCATTTAGTCTTGCTCGAACCTTTTGTAGCTCAATATCAACGATATTTTTAATTGCTTCAGGGCTTAAGATATCAAAGAGGACAATTTCATCGATTCGGTTTAGGAATTCTGGACGGAAATGATCTCGCAAAGCCTCCATAACTTTTTGTTTTGAGTTTTCATAGTTTTCTTTGTCGCGAGCATTGCCATCGACACCCTTCAATTCATCGGCATCGGCACCAACGTTAGCATTGAAGCCAATTGATTGCATACGATCGATAAATTGTGCACCGATATTTGAAGTCATTATGATAATGGTGTTCTTGAAGTTAATTGTTCGTCCTTTTGAATCAGTAAGACGACCATTGTCCAAAACTTGAAGAAGAATATTGAAAATCTCTGGATGAGCTTTCTCAATTTCATCGAAAAGAATCACTGAGTATGGTCGGTGTTTTACAGTCTCTGTTAGTGATCCACTGTCTTCATGGCCAACATATCCTGGTGGGGCACCAATTATTTTAGACACTGCATGTTTTTCCATGTACTCAGACATATCAACACGAATTAGTGCTTTCTCGTCATCGAACATGAACTTTGCTAGAGATTTTGTAAGCTCAGTTTTTCCAACTCCAGTTGGCCCAAGGAATATAAATGATCCGATTGGACGATTTGGATCGTTTATCCCTGCTCTCGAGCGTTTAATAGTATCGGCAACTTTTGCAACTGCAGCATCTTGACCTAGAATTGATTTCTTTAGATCTTCTTCAATTCGTGCCAACTTCTGAACCTCTTCTTCAAGCATGCGAGTTACTGGAATTCCAGTCCAACGAGCAACAATAGTTGCAATATCATGTTCTGTAATTTCTTCTTTCAAAATTCTTCTTGAACTTTGTAGTTTTTTAAGTCGCTTTGTTTTGTTTTCTAAATCCTTTTCAAGTTCTGGCAAATTTACATATCGAATTTCCGCAGCTTTTGATAAATCTGCATGTGCCTCCGCCCGATCTGCATCTAATCTCAAAGTCTCTAATTGTTTTTTAATATTTTTTATATCTGAAAGAGTTTCTTTTTCATTTATCCACTTAGCTTCAACTTCTGAAGTTTTTTGCTTTAGATCAGCGATTTGTGTTTCGATTTCCTTAATTCTTGTCTTTGTATTTTTATTTGGCTCAGGTTCTTTTTTAAGTGCCTCTCGCTCAATTTCAAGACGCATAACTTTTCTATGAACATCTTCAAGCTCTGGCGGTTTGTTTTCAAGTGCAATTTTAAGAGAAGAAGCCGCTTCGTCAATCAAATCCACTGCCTTATCTGGCAAAAATCTATCGCTAATATATCGGCTAGACAAAGATACCGCTGCGATTATAGCATCGTCTGTAATTCGAACGCCGTGGTATAGCTCATATTTTTCTTTAAGACCTCGCAAAATAGCTACTGCATCTTCAGTAGAAGGTTCTTGTACATATACAGGTTGGAATCGTCGCTGAAGTGCAGAATCCTTTTCAATATGCTTTTGATATTCCTTTAGAGTTGTCGCACCGATTGCTCGAAGCTCACCTCTTGCAAGAGCAGGCTTTAGCATATTTGAAGCATCTAGTGATCCTTCTGCAGCACCAGCTCCCACAATTGTATGAATTTCATCGATAAATAGAATAACTTTACCGTCTGACTTCTCAATTTCTTTTAAAATATTCTTCAAACGCTCCTCAAATTCTCCTCGATACTTAGTTCCAGCAATTAAAATCCCAAGATCAAGCGAAACAAGATCTTTTTCCTTAAGAGATTCTGGGACATCACCCATTGCAATACGATTTGCAAGACCTTCTGCAATTGCAGTTTTTCCAACACCGGCTTCACCAATTAAAATTGGATTATTTTTAGTTCGACGAGATAAAATTTGAATCACGCGATTAATTTCTGAATCACGCCCTATTACAGGATCTAATTTATTTTCACGAGCAAGAGCAGTAAGATTGCGAGTATATTTGACAATGGCCTTCATCTTTTTACTCCCTGTATTTTCTGCAGTTGGCTTTGCAGCTTTCAATTCAGAAATAGTTTCAGCAATTGCACCCCGCTCTAATTTAAATTTTTGAGATAAAAGCTCACGTCCCGAGCTTGCTACGTCAAAGAAAGCCAAAAACATATGCTCGACTGAAACAAAGTCATCTTTCATAGTCGCAGCAACTCTAGCCGATGTTTCGATAATCTGAGCTAGCTCAGGAGTAAGATATAACTGATACGATGGTGACAAAGTCTGACCGCCCTCACCCGTTTCAATAGCCTCCAAAACAGTATCTGTAAGTAAAATAGTATCAACCTCTAGCTTATCAAGCACAGAAAGCACCAAACTATCCTCCTGAACTAGCAAAGCAGTCAAAAGATGCAGAGGATTGACGTTGTTCTGTCCCCTTTCTATGGCTAATTCATGGGCTTTTTTAATAGCTTCTTTGGCTTTTGTCGTAAAATGGCTTAGTGGTGGCATATTTCGATTATAGCAGATATGTCAATGCCGTGAAATGGGCATTGATGCCGTAAGGTGCGGAGCAAGCGTCGGCGCAGAGGGTTTGAAATAACCGGGGATGCCAAAGGTATGCAATAACCTTTGGTGCCATAAAGAGTGGAAACTCTGTTGGCCCGAAGGATGGAATATGCGTCGGCGCAAATGGTATGAAATAACCTCTCAACTATGAGTTTTTTAAATAAAAAAAACCCACCTGTCACTCGGCAAAGAGTGAAGGTGGGCGTCGGTAGGCAGCAGTAGCTGTTTCTTCCTACCGTTTTGTATATTATCGATTATCCCTTGGGACTGATCACTCAACCTTGGGCCGAGCACAGTGGTGAGAACTCTCACCTTGGGAGTTGGAGCATAAATGGAGTCAGAGCGACTGACTGGCTCGCGTCTAAACCCGCGACAATCCCATTTAGAGGCCTGACTGCAGACTATTGCGCGAGCAAAAGATCAATCGGACCTTTGCTTAGCCTGTACCAACAAGTCACAAAAAACGTGACTTACTTTTTCGATTGAGTTTTGAACCTTACACTATCAGAAGCGTGAAGTTCTTTTTGGAGTTCTCTACTCCCTTCATTAGCTTTCTAGTATGACAAGTGCAAGAAAGGCCCAGAGAGCCAGTCATACAACTTTTTCACCACACTTTTCTGCCAAAGCTTGCCTTTTAATAGTCGCCACAGGTGTCTAATCCGCAGCTAAACGATTGAACAAATCCTCTACGCGCAACTTACGGACATCGCCGTTCGCTACACTGAATCGCCTCCCGGAGAGGACAACCCTTTAGATTTTTGCCGTTCAGACAAGGGAGTTAGACAGTCCGCATATCGGACCCTGCCGCAAAACAGTTTGCCTTTCCCCTCAAAATCAATTATAGATCAGGCTTATTTACAGCCATAAAACAGACTTTGAGGGATAGACAAACAGTATTTTCGACAAACTTAGCTTTCATTAAAGGTAAAACTTTTGTGCCAAAGAACTTATGTCGAATACTCTACGCTCTTTTAAATATTTGTCAAGCTCGCAGACGATTGGTTTATATAACACAAAACCCGCCCAAACGAGCAGACGAGTCTGTGTTTGTAGCGGGCATAGGTTGCTAGATGTTGGGGACCCATCCTCGATTAAGGGATTTTCGTAGTTTCCAAGTATGATCCAATTTAACACCGTGTGCACTCAGGGCCTCTCGGATTTCAAGGATTGATTTATACCCCATATTGCGACACCCTAATATTTCATGGCCACCCGATCTTACGATATCTCTGACAGTTCGGATGCTACCAGGTCGTATACTACCTCCTCCATTGTTCAAAGCATTCTCCGAGCGAGCACATAATCCAAGGACACCAATGGATTTATCCAGAATAGATTCACTCGCGGAGTTGCTTTTATCATCATGATCTATCTGAACACAGACGACAATGACAGCACTGGTGATTGAAGGTTTCCTATCTTTCACCCAGTTAGCAATCAAAGTTTGAAGCTCAGACTGCAATTCAGGTTCTAGTTGCATACTTAATCCTCCTTAAAGTTGGTTTGGTTGTTGAAATTAAGTTACTGTTACTATGAAATAGTAACACTTAAATACATATCTGTCAAAAATACGAAAATAGTTCTAATCCCCCTACTTATCCTTCCCCTTCTGTTCCAACACCGCTTCACAAACCTTCTCTGCAATATTTCCAATATCCATAGTCGTAGTAAACCGTCCAAGTGATATTCGAAGTGAGCTCAAAGCGCAGTCAGGTCGCCCGAGCGCTTCAATAACATAAGAAGAAGCATCTTCATTTGTAGCACGGCAACTTGTGACAGATGAAAGTTCAACACCTAAAACATCTAGTCTTAAGACCAAAAATTCAGCATCTATACCAGGAAAACAAATATTTAAATTATTTGGCAGACGTTCTTCGAGAGTTCCATTTACTTTCATTCCTGGAATTTTATCTTGTAATTTACTCATGAGCATTTCAAGAAGAGTTTCGCGGAATTCTAAAAGCCTTGCGGACTGCTCTTCGCGTTCGCTATGCGCGAGGTCGAGCGCATGATTGAAGCCGATTATTGAAGGAATATTTTCTGTACCTGCACGGAGGCCATTTTCCTGACTACCTCCTAACAATTGTGCTGAAATTTTTACATGACGCTTTTTGACCAATGCACCAATTCCTCTTGGACCATAAACTTTGCCACCATCCACAGTCATAAGATCAATATTTAAAGTATTCACACGCATATCTTCATATAGTGCTGCCTGGCAAGCATCTGTATGTATATATGGATATCCAAGGTTGTCTCTACTAATACTTTTTTTGAAATGTCTTACCTCTCGAGCAATTTCCTTTAAAGGTTGAACTGTTCCAATTTCATTGTTGGCATAAATAATAGATATTAGGATGGTTTCAGGACGAAGTGCTTTTTTAATATCTCGCGGATCTATTAGACCTTGTTCATTTACAGGAATAAATGACACATCTATACCCTGACTTATTAAATCAAGTGCAATTTCTATAATTGATGGATGCTCAATAGTTGAAACAATTATATGAGGTCGGGCCTGTGCAATTCTTTCTCCATTTTTAATTTTCTTTTCAACAACTTTATCATTTTCTAAAGTACTTCCATGATCTTCAAAAGCTTTCAATATTCCACGAAAAACAAGATTGTTTGATTCAGTGCCACCTGATGTAAATATTATTTCATTTTTATTTGCACCAAAAAATGATGCAAGAGACATACGTGCATCTTCTAGTGCCTTTTTTGCCTCCACACCCTTTTTATATAGAGATGATGGGTTAGCAGGATACAAATCCATGGCTTCAAACATCACTTTTTTAACTCTTGGATCAATTGGCGTTAAAGAGGCATAGTCTACATATACAGGTGAACTTAAAGGTGTATTTGGTAAAGATTTAACTGAGTTAGACATGGATGGAGTTATAGACGGTAATTTAGTATGCGGATAAGTAGAAATTTGTGGTTGAGGTATAAAATCGTCCAATGGCTTTTCCACCATAAACATATCTTCACTTGGTGACTCAATATTTAGCTTTGATTCTGGAATTGCTGGAGGTACATCTATATCAAGATCTTCGTCATCAAATATTGATTTTTTGTTATTTGAATTATTCTCATTTAAATTTTTATTTCGCCCTCTTCTAAAAGCTTCAAGTGCGGATTTAAATATATTTTTTTGAGGTTCAGCAGGTAGTTGTTCGATTTCAATTTTGTCTTCAATAATCGACTTTTCAATTTCATCTTCATCCTCGATAATCAGATCATCAGCTAAATTATCTTCAAGCTCTTTTATTTCATTTATTTCCAATATTTCTGGCGCATTCTCTGCTTTGGAATCATTTTTTTCAACTGTTTCAATCACCTCTGTAATTTCAGCAATATTAGTTATATCAGTTATCTCAGTTTCGATTTGTTCACTATTTACATCTGCATCATCCCCTTTTAATCTTTGAGCCAGTGATACTCGCTTTTGTGATTTATCGATTGAATTTTGCAATCCATAAACTTGATTTTGCAAACCTGCCAATTGGTTACCAATGTTTGTTTTAGCCTTATTAACAGATTTCTCTACAGCACCCATAACCTTATCCTTCTTTTCTTTGACTGATTTACGCAAAGAAGAGACTTTAGATGAGACTGTTGATGAGACATTGTTACCGCCTAGGGACTTTGAAACACTATTGTCTAGTGACTTTTTTACAGTATTCACTGAATCCTTTAGGTTCTTTGAGGCCTTTTTAAGAAAATTTGATTCAAATTTCATAATTGATATTTTGCCCACTATACAAAAAAAAGAGCTATCTGTATACTTTCTAAATATGAACATCAACTCACTGTTTTCGGTTTACCCATATAACCTAATATTTGCACTTCTCATACTCATATCACTGGCATCGTCAATAACATCCTTAATAATTTCATTGAAAGCTAAAAAGCGTATTTCAAAACTATTAAATGGCAAAAATTCAGAGGACATAGATGAGGTCCTACTTAGAATATATAAAAATATTTCTTCTCTTGATCAGTTCCGCACAAAATTACTATCAGACCTTGTGGTGATGAATAAAAAAATTGCTAGATCTGCGCAAAGTGTTGAGACAATTAGATTTAATCCATTTAAAGGTACTGGGTCTGGCGGCAATCAAAGTTTTGCAACTGCAATTCTAAATGAAAATGGAGATGGAGTTATTTTATCAAGCTTATACTCAAGTGACAGAGTTAGTATTTTTGCAAAACCGGTTGCTAAATTAACATCGACACATGAATTAACTGAGGAGGAGGCGCATGCACTAAAAGTGGCTGCAACAAAGCTTGGTCTCTAAATATGAGCCCTGACTCGATTCTAGAGCTATAAACCATTGCTAAATGGCAAAAAATGATGTACATTCTATTGACATATGGCGTCAACCTCTGTTAAAAATTCATCGAAAAAATCCCAAGATACTGCAAATACAGAGGACGCGAATTCCATTTTATCTAATAAAAGTGACAATAGTTCAGTTTCAAGAGCTCCGGTTGTAGTAGTTATGGGTCATATTGACCACGGAAAATCAACACTTTTGGATTATATTAGAAGTACAAATATTGTGGATCGAGAGGTTGGCGGTATCACTCAACGTATGTCTGCATACGAAGTAATTCACGATCAGGACGGTGTAAAAAAGAATATTACTTTTTTGGATACTCCTGGGCATGAAAGTTTCAATGCCATGCGAGCACGTGGTGCGCTAGCGGCTGATATTGCAATTCTAATTGTTTCTGCGGAAGACGGTGTTAAACCTCAAACTCTTGATGCATATAAAGCAATCAAGGCCGCTCGACTTCCCTACGTTGTCGGTATTAGTAAAATAGATAAACCAAACGCATCAGTTGATCGAGTAAAACTATCTTTAGCTGAAAATGAGATCTATGTTGAGGGTTATGGTGGAGATATTCCATTTGTTCCATTTTCAGGAAAAACAGGTGAAGGTATTAGTGATCTCCTAGATATAATTCTTCTAACTTCTGAAGTTGAAGGCTTTTCTGCAGATCCAACAATTCCTGCTGAGTGCATGGTTATTGAATCAAATCAAGATAAAATTAGAGGTATTTCTGCAACTTTGATTGTTAAAAATGGCACACTTAAAACTGGCGACGTTTTGGTTTCAGGAAATGCTATATCAACAGTTAGAATCCTTGAGAATTTTTTAAGTAAGCCAATTAAATTAGCCGGCCCATCTACCCCTGTTCGAGTTGTTGGCTGGACTGAAGCCCCTGAAGTTGGCGGATATTGTTTTACTTTTGCAAGCAAGAAAGAAGCTGAAGCTTTCGTACTATCAGAGCAGAACAGAATCGCAGATGAGGCTCTAAAAAATAAAAATGGTAATGGAGGCGCTAACGGCAATGGTAATTTTAATGGTAGCAATGGCGCAATGTTTGATTTAAAGACAAGAGATGAAAATGGCGAAGAAATAGCCATTGTCCCTATTGTTCTAAAAGGAGATACAAACGGTACCCTTGAAGCTGTAAAATATGAAATTCAGAAGTTGAAGATAGAACGAGTTATTCTTAAGACGGTTCAAGCAAGCGTTGGAGACATAAGTGAAAACGACGTTAAGCTAGCCTCAGGAAAAGTTGGCACAATAATTGTCGGCTTTAATACAAAAGTAGATGCTTCAGCGAGATCTCTAGCACTTCGCACTGGGGTTAACATTGAAACATTTGATATCATTTATAAATTGACAGAAT
>JAYDZG010246021.1:0-15717 GCA_034509265.1 Microcambeva bendego
ACGTCATACTGCTGAGTGGATTTAGAGTAAGACCAGCTCCCGTCAGGGTGTGTAGTGATCACTGGAACACCGGACTTTCTAAAAACACCATGTGTTTCGTAGCATTTAGCTACTATTAAACCGATGATGCTCAGTAGAAATATCACTGATATTGAGATAACAGCGATGAGCATATACAAATTTAAATCAGAAAACCTCTCCTCCTTCATTGGTACTTTTCTCAGAGAAGGCTGCATGTTGTCCATATTTTCCACAACCACAATGTCAATACTCATAGTTGTCGACAGTGAGGGTTCTCCATGATCAGACACAGTAATTATAAGTGGGTGAGTTTTTAAATCGTTGTCGCTCATTCGTCTTTTGGTTCTTATTTCTCCAGTACTGGTTCCAATGCGGAAGAGATTGGTTCCCTTTGGTTCCCTTAAATGGTAGGACAGGAGGGCATTATAGCCAGAGTCAGAATCAACTGCTCTGATTTTGGTCACAAAATTCCCCACATCAGCATAAGAGGGAATGATCTCAGTGTGTATAGATTCATGTTCAGCAAAAGGAGGTAAAATACTGGGACTGTTGTCATTCTCATCTATAATAAAAACATTAACAGTAGCTGTGCTACTCAAAGAAGGTTCACCATGGTCAACAGCTTCAACCTGAAAGTTAAAAACTTTTGTTTCCTCATAATTAAAAGATTGGACACTGTACAACTGGCCAGTCAAAGAGTTAACACTTAATGAAGACAACACTGATGATTTGTTCTCTAAAATGGAGTAAGAAACCTTAGCATTTTCTTCAGAATCTTGATCAACCGCTGACAATGAATACAAAAGTGTTCCAGGAGTTATGTTTTCTTTAATATACACATGTATATTTTTCATACCAAAACTTGGAGCATTGTCATTTACATCTGAAACCTGAACATGAATTACACTAGTGGTAGAAAGCGAGGGAGAACCATCGTCCATTGCTACAATTGTTATATGGTATTGAGAAACGTTTTCACGGTCAATCTGACCATCAAGAACAATTGAGAAGTAATTTTTATAGTTTGACTCGAGTTTGAAAGGCAGTTCTCCCAGCAACTTACAGCTTACCCTACCGTTTTGCCCTCCATCCTGGTCTGAAACTGTAACGAGTGCAACTGCAGTGCCAATTTTTGCATCTTCCCTAACAACTGTTAACAGCTGTGTTGTGCTTATTTCTGGGGCACTATCATTAATATCTACGACTTCAATTAGCAGCTTACACATAGATGTCATTGGGTGGAAACCTTTATCACGAGCTTCAACTCTAATTTCATGAAACGCTTTATCTTCAAAATCAACAATCCCCTTTACTAATATTTCTCCAGTGTCTGAATTAATTGAAAAGGTGTCTGAAATTTTTTCAGGACCGTGACTACTGAAAAGATACACAATTTCAGAGTTTTTTCCTTCATCGGAGTCTGTGGCATTTACTTTAATTATTTTAGTCTCTGGTGGTGCATTCTCCATCACACGTACTTTAAAAATATTACTGCTAAACACTGGGGCGTTGTCATTTATGTCTAATACGTTGACTATAACATCCAGTGATCCAGACCTGGGTGGTTTCCCTCCATCAACAGCGGTCAAAACGAATTGTAATGCCGGTTCCTTTTCTCTGTCTAAAGCTTTCCTAAGAATAAGTTCAGCAGACATGCCATGATCTCCTGCGCTGTTTACATCTAACGAAAAGTGTTCACTTTGACTCATTTTGTAGGTTTTTACTGACAAAGAGCCAACATCAGCATCAAATGCAGCGAGCAACGAAAATCGAGCCCCTGGCTGGACTGACTCGGATATATTCAGAACCTGAAATCTCACTGGAAAAACAGGAGAATTATCATTAACGTCAGTAATATGAACAACTACTCGGTGCAGACTCAATGGATGATTTACTACAGCTTCAAAATGTAACGAACACGATGCAACATTCGGGCAGATCGCTTCACGGTCTATCCTTTCTTTCACATACAGCAAACCGTTTTTGTAATTCACGTCAAAATATCTGCTTTTTAGCCCAGAAACGATCTGAAACGCCCGAGCATTCAAATCTTCTACGTTCAGATTCATATCCTTCACTAAATCTCCAACAACAGTCCCGATATTTACTTCCTCGGACACAGAGTACACAATCTGCCCATTGACACTAACACACACATACACCCAAAGACACAGAACGAGACACGTCTCACGAATAGAACCGTTTCGATCAGCCATTTTTGAGATGACAGCCGAGCTGAACCGTAAATGTAAATATCCTGATGATCACCAATCCATGGTTAGCTATTCTCCTGTCTATTGTTTAACGTCAAACAAGAATTTCAATCAAGGTTGGACGCTAAATCGTCACGTGGCCCAAGAATAGGGGGCAGCACGAGGGGTTGTAATTATCCTGTGTTCTGCAGTGACACCATGTGGGAAAAAACACTTAACATAAATGGCAATTAAAGAATAAAAACTCACAATCGAGTTTTAATTAGGCTCATCCGTTGTCAAGTGCCAATTTAAAACAATGATTAAGTTTACTAAATAATTATGAACATGATTTTCAGATTATTAAACTGTGCTATGTTATTATATGTTACATTACATTACTGAATACCACACAATACTGCTATACTGCAATAGATAAATCCAAAATACAACCCAAAACGTTGTTAAGTATTGAAAATTTAAATAAAAATTCAGTTTGCTGCAGTTACTTTGACAGAATTAAACCAGGATGTTTCATATTTTGACTGGTCAACTTCCTTTAATGGGTTGATTTAAGTCCCTTCTTGGGTTTCAGGCAGACAACACATTTTTAAAAAAAAGTGTGAACCTAGGGTATTTAAGGTATGTTGTGAGATTCAAAACTCTAAATATTTATGTGATTTCGAAAGGGTGATATTACATAAATTTTCCAATTACAGTAGTAATTAGTATAAAATAGGGCTATACTTCCACATGTTCTATTTCACATTCCATTTGTCAACCACCAAACAAGCTGTAGCATTTTAATGCAGACACTGGGACGAGCTTATACTTAACCTAAATAAAAGTTCAATAGTCACTGCTAACCCCTAATCTTTTTTGATGCGAAGTACAATGATAATAAATTCAATCGAACAAACTCAACATTAACACACACATCTGCAATCATTTATACTTTTGCACTGTAGGAACACCTACAGTGAATATCCAAGTGAACTCATCCAAGGCTTACTCACTGACTTTTATATGCACTGGTGCTATGTCCATGCAAGCTGCTGAAAAACTGCAATTACCCTTCGAAGGTCATTATATTATCTTCGTTTCTCTACTTTGTTCTTTTCCCTCATTTTGCCCATTAACATGAACACCACTGATAATTAATTAAGTGGATTACAACATGCATTAATATTTGCTTAAACTGTTTTACATATTTGACTAGTGTGAACTAGCATATGTCCACATGCTGTTAAAGGTGTAAGGGGTAAATAATGACGCATTCTTTGCAAAAAGTAACTTTATTGAGTTATGGCCCTTATGTCATTATGCCATATAGGTCTAATTTATTATGACATGTAACAATGTACACATAATTAAGCCCCTTGAACCTTTAAATTGATAAATGCATTTTCATGCAAAATGAGAGGTCATAACCTTACCTTCTCAGTGCTCGGAAGAGTTTGTGTTCTGTTAAAAGTGTCTCCTCCGTTAATGCTGATCAGTTCTGCGTCTGCTGGTGGAAACGGTGATGGGAAAACTACTACGTCACTCTTCAGTGTGTCTGAACTAAAACACACGTCATACTGCTGAGTGGATTTAGAGTAAGACCAGCTCCCGTCAGGGTGTGTAGTGATCACTGGAACACCGGACTTGTCGAAACCACTTTCTGTCCTGTAGCATTTAGCTACCATTAAACCGATGATGCTCAGTAGAAATATCACTGATATTGAGACAATAGCGATGAGCAGAAACAGATTTACATCAGAAAAATGTTCTTCTTTCGCCGGTACTTTTTTTGGAGATGGTCGCATGTTGTCCAGATTCTCCACAACAACAACTTCAACGCTCATAGTTGTTGACAGTGATGGTTCCCCATTATCAGAGACAGTAATTATAAGTGAGTGTGCTTTTAAATCATTATCACTCATTCGTCTTTTAGTTCTTATTTCTCCAGTACTAGTTCCAATCCGAAAGAGATTCACTCCTTTAGCTTCGGTTAGGTGATAAGACAGAAGTGCATTATACCCAGAATCAGCGTCTATGGCCCTAATTTTTGTCACAAAATAACCAGCTTCAGCAGAATATGGAATGTTCTCAGAGTTTAAAGACTCATGCTCTGAATAAGAAGGTAAAATCACTGGTCTGTTGTCATTTTGATCCAGAATAAAAATATTTACGGTCACATTGCTACTAAGCGGGGGACCTCCGGAGTCAGTGGCTAGAACTTTAAACTGAATTATTTTTGCTTTCTCATAATTAAAAGACTGCAAGCTGAAAAGTTCACCCGTGACTGTGTTTATGTTTATGAGTGTAGAAACAGCCACAGTAGGATTTTCTACATCCATTATAGAATAAGAAACCCGAGCATTGTCACCATCATCTAAATCATGAGCAATGATTGTATATAACAACCCTCCGACCACTTCATTCTCATTAACGGTAATGTCAATTACTGGTGATGGAAATTGTGGTATGTTGTCGTTAACATCAGAAACTTGAATTTGCAGAATAGCTGTACTAGAAAGAGACGGATTTCCATCATCATTAGCAACAATACTAATATTATATTGAGAGATTTGCTCTCGATCCAGTGGCTCATTAACAACCAGCGAATATGAGTTTTTAAATGATGATTTAAGCCTAAAAGGACTCGGTTCGGCTACTCTGCTGTTTACTTTGCCATTTCTACCTGCATCCTTATCCAACAATGTGATTATTGCAAAACCTGTGCCAGGCTTTATGTCCTCCCTTAGAGAGTTCATGAGAAGTGTAACTGATACTTCTGGTGCGTTGTCATTTACATCCACAACCTCAATCAGAACTTTGCTATTGCTATGTCTTGGAGAAATGCTTTTGTCACGAGCTTGTACTCTCAGCTCGATAGCTGGAGTTTCCTCATAGTCAATATTTCCATTTACTGTAATATCACCTGAATTTGAATCTATGGAAAATAAATTCATAACCGAGTTTCTGTCATGACCTACAATGTGATACATCACTTCACCGTTTACGCCTTCGTCAGCGTCAGTAGCAGAGACTGTCAGAATTTTAACACCAATTGGTGTATTCTCTTGAATTTCGACTTTATAAATGCTTTTCGTAAACACTGGGTTATTGTCATTAATGTCTAGAACATTAATTAATATGTCCATTGTCCCAGATCTGACGGGCTTTCCACCGTCTTTAGCGGTTATCCTGAGCTTAATTGCAGATTGCTTTTCTCGATCTAAAGCCTTCTGCAACACCAGTTCTGCTGAAAGACTTTCTCCATTCTGTGTATCCAATGAAAAATGTTCATTAGGACTGAGCTCATAGCTCTTCATGGCGTTTATGCCGACATCTATATCATGAGCTAACGGCAGAGAAAATCTATCTCCAACAAGAACGTTTTCTGTAATATTTAGCACAAGTGTTTTAACTGGGAAAGCAGGCGAGTTATCGTTGATGTCTACAATATTTACTTCAATGCGATATAGAGTTAAAGGGCTATGCGCCATAGCTTCGATACTTAAAGAACATTTCAGTTTATTCTCACACAGCTCCTCCCGGTCGAGCCTGTCGAGGACAACCAAAGCGCCAGTTTTCAGATTAACGTCAAAATACCTCTTACTGGATCCAAACACAAGCTGAAACATTCGCGATTGTAGTCCCTGGACGTCAACATTAATGTCCTTTGCTATATTCCCAACCACAGTTCCCTTCTTCACCTCTTCTGAAATGGAATACGAAATCTGACAATGAGCTACACCTTTTAAACAAAGCATCAGCAGAAGCCTCAGCGCCATAATCCAAACACAAGATCCACTGCCTGAAATACTCATGGCTTCTGTCTCATGAATCGCCGATCTTCTGGTTCTGATCGCAGTCGAGTATTAGACGTGTTACAAAAATACAACGTCATAAGAAGGCCCGGACTAGTTGCACGGATAGTCTACGTTCATGTTTTACGCATTGTCCTCACGTTGTTCAGAAAGAAGGATGGGCAAATAATGATCGCCAGGTATAAAATCCACGGTCAACAGCGACACCACGTGTATTAAATACGCCACAAATCTAAGCTTTACAGTATTTTAGACAACAAATGTGTACTATTTGGCAACTGTTTACTATTTCGTGTTGTGTCATTTACTAATGTATGCATTTAGACTCGCAATTGATCGGGGTGTGTTACTGCATTGCTTAATAGTGATTCTGGACCCAACCTGACCTTGACAAGGATAAAGTGGTTGTAACTCATGTCCAACTGCAGGATCGGGATGTGTGAAAGGAAACCAGGGGCTTTATTGAAACCAATACAGACACAATGAGAACATGCAAAATATAACCAGAGAGAACCCTGGTCAACAGGCCTGGGGAATCAAAACTAAAGTTCCACCCACTGCACCAATGTGCCACACCACTAAGATGAAAAAATAACTATTTCAAATAGAGAAACCAAGCAAAATAACTTACATACATTTGTTATTGTATGTTTATTCATCATCATCATCATCATCATTAGATTTAGTAGTAGTAGTAGTAATAGGAGGATTTCTGCAGGTTTCTGCCCTGTCCAGAATAAACTATTTTATGAGAACTATTTCAAACAATGCTATCAAATGCCAATACTTTTTCTCTTGCAACAACAGTCTGAATTGATTTCACAAAGTTCAATAAAGCAACAAAGTTCCGAATTTTAACCCTGTAACCCTGTAAATCAGCAATATTGTTTAGGCTCGTAGTTTTGATAAAATAATGGATTTATGAATTACAAGCAGATTTTACAGAAACAAGTTCCTGTTACAGTGCTAAGCCATACAACCAGAACACTCTTTAATAAATAAATATTTGATGCTGTTTTATGTACAACCCTGAATTAGAAAAAGTGGGACAGTACTACAAATGCAAATGATAAAAAACACAGAATTGCTCATTTTTAACTTTACTTTTATTTAATTTCAGGAAGAATGAATTCATGTTTTGTCTGATCACCTATTCCTGTGTTTCATATAAGAAAACCATTCCAAACAAAGTTGGGACAATAAAAAATACCAATTTATAGTTTTTCACCAAGACAATTAAACTTAAATGACATTTGTCCAGTACCTGTAGCCTCTCCTTCCACAATCATGCAATGTAATGTGTGCAGCATGTATTTGTGTATTGTAATGTTGCTTTCATTCTTTGAGTTATTGTTTTTAAACATATATAATTTCCTCACACATAAGTAGACATCTGGAGATCCTCTGGTCATCTTTACTCAACAAACTCGGGATGCCACTTTTGTTTCAAATCTTGACTATATCTTGACATCAAATGTTTGAAATCACATTATTGTTTCACTATTATTGTTTTCCCAAATTTGTTTCTGTCCAAACATTTTTTTTAATGTGTTGAAGGCCTCAACCACAATCAACACCAGGAATGGATGTTAATTAATAAATAACAAAGTTGAGCAGACAAAACAACCAAACATTTCAAAGGGAGTTCAAACCGTCTGCAATCAAATAAAAGTAAAAGCAAATGTAAAGAAAACTGTATTTTTTTTTATTTGCATTTTCCATACCATTCTGACTCAATGACACATTTTAGTGATTGTTACAAATGAGTTAAGTATATTTCAAAAGTCAAATTGTGCACATCAAGACAAAATGTCAAGACAAATAAATGCTTACCTTCGTAGTAGTAGGAAGAGTTTGAGTTCTAGAAAAGGTATCACCTCCGTTAATGCTGATCAGTTCTGCGTCTACTTGTGGAAATGGTGATGGGAAAACTACAACATCACTCTTCAGTGTGTCTGAGCTAAAACACACGTCATACTGCTGAGCGGATTTAGAGTAAGACCAGCTCCCGTCAGGGTGTGTAGTGATCACTGGAACACCAGGACTGGCAAAAGCACTTTCTGTCCTGTAGCATTTAGCTACTATTAAACCGATGATGCTCAGTAGAAATATCACTGATATTGAGACAATAGCGATGAGCAGATACAGATTCAAATCTGAAAAACTCTCCTCCTTTGTTGGCAATTTTCTTAGAGAAGGTCGCATGTTGTCCATATTCTCCACAACAACTACTTCAATACTCATAGTCATTGAAAGTGAAGGTTCTCCATTATCCGAAACAGTAATTTTGAGTGGGTGTGTTTTTAAATCATTGTCGCTCATTCTCCTTCTAGTTCGAATTTCTCCAGTACTGGTTCCGATGTAGAACAGATTATTTCCCTTTTGTTCAGTTATGTGATAAGACAACAGTGCATTATAACCGGAATCTGAATCTACAGCTCTGACCTTGGCTACAAAACATCCAGCTTCGGCAGAATATGGAATGTTTTCAGTGTTTACAGATCCTGGTTCAGAATAAGGTGGAAGAATTACAGGACTGTTGTCATTTTTATCTTGTATGAAAACATTTACAGTTAAATTGTTACTAAGTGGTGGGAAGCCAGAGTCTGTGGCCTGAACTTGGAATTGGATTTTTTTTATTATTTCATAGTTAAATGACTGTAGAGTTACTATTTCCCCATTCAATGAATTAATGTAGAACATTCCTGATATTGGAACATCTGCATTATTGTTTTCCAGTAGTGAGTATGAAAGTTCAGCGTTTACTCCAAGGTCTGGATCATGTGCCATTACCTTAGCCACATGTCCACCTATTTGGTCATTCTCCCACAGATAAGCATTGATAGTTGATAAGAAAAACTGAGGTGCGTTATCGTTAACATCAGAGATTCGGATATTAAATATACTGTTGTTAGAATGGGATGGAGATCCTTCATCTGTGGCCACAATTGTAATATTGTACTCAGAAGTGCTTTCTCTGTCCAAAGGACCATCCACCACCAGTGAATAATGATTGCTATATGATGATTCCAGTTTAAAAGGAAACATGCCTTTGATGGAACATTGTACAATACTGTTTTTGCCTCCATCTTTATCAAAAATTTTAACTACAGCAACCGCAGTTCCAGCTTTGGTGTCCTCTCTTACACTGTCAATTAATGGACTTATTATAATCTCAGGAGCATTGTCATTTTCATCTAAAACCTCTACTAAAATTTTGCATTGAGCACTTTTAGGAGGACTGCCTTTGTCTCTAGCTTGAACTCTCAATTCAATGGAAGGAGTTTCTTCATAATCAATCTGTCCTTTAACTATAATGTCTCCTGTTTGTGGAATTATCGTGAATAAACCATCTGTTTTGGCATTTGTGTGACCAAAAATTGAGTAAACAATTTCACCGTTGGTACCTTCGTCTAAATCAGTGGCAGTAAGAGAGATGACTTTAACCCCTGTTAATATGTTTTCTTTAATCTTAACCTTGTATAAAGATTTACTAAAAACTGGCCTGTTATCATTCACATCTAATACATTTATAGTAATATGCAAATCTCCTGATTTTGGAGGTTTACCTCCATCTAGAGCAGTCAGCACTAGATTAATGACGGATTGTTTTTCTCGATCTAGTGCCTTCTGTAACACCAATTCAACAGATGCAGTCTGTTCGCCATTTTGGGCTTCTATGGAAAAATACTCGTTCATATTCAATCTGTAGTCTTTAATTGAATTATTGTCGACATCAGCATCATCAGCCACCGGAAGGTGAAACCTGTCACCCGGACTGGAATCCTCGGTAACGTTAAGGATTAAAGTACTTTCTAAAAAACGCGGAGAGTTATCGTTTATATCTAATACATTTATTTCAATTCTATAAAAGCTATGAGGGGTTTGCGCTAGGGCTTCTACGTTCAAAACGCATCTCGGATTTTGTTCACAAAATTCTTCACGGTCAATTCTCTCGTTCACGAACAACGCCCCAGTTTTCAGATTCACATCGAAATACTTCTTCGATCCGGCCACGATCTGAAACCTTCGCTTCTCGAGTTCGTGAACGCTGAGCTTAAGGTCTTTGCCGATATTTCCAACAACGGTTCCCTTCTTTGCCTCCTCTGAGACGGAATAGACGATCTGACAAAGTGTTGTTTTCAGTAAAAGAACTGTAATCAAAATCCAAACCTCAAAATATCCAGTAATATCCATGTCCACGCAAATAATTATGACGAATGAAAAATAGTAAGAAACCAGATGCCTTTAACCAGAAGCCTCTTTCCACAAAAACACCACTTCCATGAACAAAAACGTCTCCTATTACGACAATGCAGGACCCACATAGATTATTCAAATCAGTCTTCGCTTTAACTCACGGTCTACAGCGACATCGTGTGATGCTTTGCCAAAAAGACTATAGTGTATATGGTAACATAATAATAATAATAATAATAATAATAATAATAATAATAATAATAATAATAATAACTTCTGCTGTTTGATAGGATGAAGTAGGTCAAAGTTGAAATACCAACTAAATAATAATACTCTAACTGAACATCCTTACAAGGACAGTATGCCTTTTAAGATTGTTTGAATAAAGTTTTTACCCCATTAAAAATGAATGTATTGCTGTTATTAATTAATTACTAATTCTGACTTTCCAACGTGCAACTTAAAAGATATACTCTATCCAAACTAATTCTATTTTTTTTGGACAAACGAATGCAATTAGAGGAGAGATTCTTAATTCTTAATTTGACTTGAATTCAATAATTGTAAAAATCACAAAACACGCAATGTCATAGCACAAATATGAATACAGAAACTACATCACCTTTAATTAATGTTTTGACTGGAATGAAGACTAAACAGGTCAAACTAAAAGCGGTCAGTATACTATCCCTGTCCATGGTGCTAAAATCACTCCTGCTTATTTTTCGCCTACTCTATACTCTACTACTACATTTACATTTTCAGCATTTAGCAGACCATTTTATCCAAAACGACTTACAGTACAGTTACATTATATAGTCTGAGAAATGAGGGTTAAGGGCCTTGCTCAAGGGCCAAACAGCAACCTGGCAGTGGTGAGGTTTAAACAGACAACTTTTTGATTACTAGCCCTGTACCCTAACCACTGCAAGGCTGCTACTGTTGGGCCCTTCTCGATACTTAAAATGTTTGAGAAGGTTTCACTGCTGTGGTCATCACTGGATTAACTGCTACACATATCTCAGTGTTACATGAAATTTGGTTATTTGTTTTGGTCATTTGTTTTGGAGCAGTGGTTCTTAAACTGTGAGGGTTGTGATTGGCCAAACCTGGAGGAGTGAAAAGTTTTTCTACTTGAATGTTTTGAACAGGTTGTCACAGTGTTTAGAGGATGAATTTATAATAGTTGTTAATACATAGTGGTACGATCCTGCGTAAAACAAAGAAGAAAAATAAAATAAATGTAAGCGTTGCATCTTAAACTTGTTTCTGATGATGCACACCATCGCTACAATAACCTATTCATAAATCGAGGTGTATAAAGGTGTACTGTGGTCCATGGCAATCATTAACTGAATGTCCCACCAATGGCAGCACGTGTCAGGTTGTTATTATTATTATTATTTACAAGTATTTTTTTAACTAAAAAAAAATAAAATATCTGTGTACATGTTGTGCCATAATATGCTTAAGTTAGTTTAGTTAACAAAGAAAACGGGGACTGTGTGGTGCACTGTGTGTGTATAATTATGTTAAACTTGATGAATGACATTAACTCTTTTTTTTGATGACTTAGATCAGTCTATCTGATCATCCCTTTTCCATGTGTAGTGAACTAAAATGAAGTTTAAAGTTTAAGATATAGTGTAAAAACACAATAAGTAATAGAGTTTAAGGTTTTTTAGGTTTTAAATGCTATAAACGCTATACACCAAAATCCAACCAGCAGCTTTATGCAGTTCAGGCCAGAGTTGTCTTTTTAATCTTTAATTTTAATTGCACATATTAAATTAAAAACAGTCCTACCTTCTCAGTGCTCGGAAGAGTTTGTGTTCTGTTAAAAGTGTCTCCTCCGTTAATGCTGATCAGTTCTGCGTCTACTGGTGGAAACGGTGATGGGAAAACTACTACGTCACTCTTCAGTGTGTCTGAGCTAAAACACACGTCATACTGCTGAGTGGATTTAGAGTAAGACCAGCTCCCGTCAGGGTGTGTAGTGATCACTGGAACACCAGACTTGTCGAAACCGTGTTCTGTCCTGTAGCACTTAGCTACTATTAAACCGATGATGCTCAGTAGAAATATCACTGATATTGAGACAATAGCGATGAGCAGATATAAGTTCAAACTAGAAAAGTTCTCTGGCTTTACTGATACTTTTCTTAAAGCGGGAATGTTGTCCATATTTTCCACAACAACAACCTCGATGGTCATAGTTGTTGACAGAGAAGGTTCTCCATTATCCGAGACAGTAATTATAAGTGGGTGTGCTTTTAAATCATTGTCACTCAAACGTCTTTTGGTTCTTAATTCTCCGGAACTGGTTCCAATCCTGAAAAGATTAGTTCCTTTTGGTTCAGTTAAATGGTAGGACAGAAGTGCGTTATAACCAGAGTCAGAATCCACGGCTTTAAATTTGCTCACAAAGTATCCCGCTTCAGCAGAATAAGGAATGTTCTCGTTTATCACAGTTCCGGGTTCAGAATAAGGTGAAAGAAAAACTGGAGTGTTGTCATTCTCATCCAGGACAAAAACGTTCACGGTCACGTTGCTGCTCAGTGGAGGTGAACCAGAGTCAGTGGCTTGAACTTTAAAACTAATATGTTTTGTTTCCTCAAAATCAAACGACTGTAGACTATACATTTCACCAGTGTGTGAGTTGATGTTTATAAATTTTGATAGTCTTCCGTTTTCTTCATCAATTAAATGAAACAAAACATGACCATTTTCACCGATATCCAGATCGGTTGCTGTTATTGTTGCCAATAGCACTCCAACTGGACTATTCTCTTTCACAGTCATCGTAACGACAGGTGATGAAAATAGAGGTGCGTTGTCATTAACATCAGAAACATGAACAGTTATGACGATACTGCTAGAGAGGGAGGGGCTCCCCTTATCATTAGCGATTACTGTAATATTATACAGGGAGATCTGCTCTCTATCCAGTGGTTCATTTACAACTAGAGAGTAAGATGTTTTATATGACGGCTGCAGTTTAAAATGATTGGGGCCTATAATTTTACATTCTACTTTGCCATTTTCACCACCATCTCTATCCAATACTGTAATTAATGCCACATCTGTGCCCAATTTAATGTCCTCTCTTACAGTATGCAAGAGTCGAGAAATAGATATATCGGGTGGATTGTCATTCACATCCATAACTTCAATCAATACTTTGCACCTGGACCTTCTCGGAGGTGATCCCTTGTCTTGGGCTTGTATTTTCAACTCTATTGCATGATTATCCTCATAATCTATACTACCATTAACAATAATCTCTCCGGTACGATCATTTATGGAAAAAATATCAATCGCTGCTTTTCCAGAATCACTCACAATGGAGTATGATACTTTACTGTTAACACCCTCGTCTGCATCTGATGCTGAAACTGTAAGGATTTTACTTCCTAATGGTGAATTCTCTCGGACCATGGTTTTGTACAGTGATTCGGTGAAAACTGGGTTGTTATCATTTATATCCAGTACATTTATTACAATCTGCATTGTGCCGGACCTAGAAGGAGTCCCTCCGTCTGTCGCAGTAAGTAAAAGCTTGATTAATGATTCTTTCTCTCTGTCCAAAGATTTCTGAAGAACCAGTTCAACCACATCATTTTGGACGTCCAACGAAAAAAATATATTTTGGTTAAGTTTATATGTCTTTACTGAATTGCTACCGACATCCGCGTCGTGGGCCATGACTACTGGAAACCGATCCCCAGGAAGAACGTTTTCGCTAATATCCATATCAAACATTAGATCTGGAAACACCGGAGAGTTATCATTAATGTCAATTAGGTTAATCTCTACACTGTAGAACTTCTGGGGGTTATTGACCATCACCTCAAAATGAATGACGCATTTCTGGTTACTTTCACAACGCTCCTCTCTGTCTATTCTCTCATTAAGATATAAAATCCCGGTTTTAAGATTTACCTCAAAATATTTAACGTTAGAATCCGTCACAAGCTGAAATCCGCGAGTCTCCAGTTCATGCACACTGAGATTTAGATCCTTCACGATATTTCCAACAATGGTTCCCTTCTTGGCCTCTTCTAAAACAGTATACGAAATCTGACTGGTGCACAAATCCAGTAAACAAAGCAGCACAAAAGCATTTCTCCAAACATAACAAGCAATGTCATTCAAAGCCATCGTCTCCGTTTACTGAACATTCAAAAATATGAGCGAATAGATGCTAGAGACAAAATCGCGTGACTGCTTTATAATCTGACGCTTTATTGCGCCCTTTTGTTACCCACGGGGTGTAGTTCTAATGTATTAATTTAACCTCACGGTCTACACTGCCATCTTGTGTTGATATGCAGTTTTACACCAACCATAAATGTGTATTTACACCGGCAATTAAAAACTTCTCGAGTTTTTTACTAAACGCACGAAGACTAAAATCGTTTGCTCAGTATATATTTTTTAAAGCTAAGCAGACGTTAAAGACAGGGCAATAAGTATGTAGCTTTAAGAAAGCAGATATAAGACATCTATAGTCATTCGTTTGTATGAATTAAGTGAATACCAAATTACCATCTGGTATTACATATTCGGGCGAGGTGGCTTAGTGGGTTGCCTCACAGCAAGAAGGTCCTGGGTTCGAGCCCCAGGTGGGGCGATCTCGGTCCTTTCTGTGCGAGTTTCTGGAGTTTGCATGTTCTCCCCGTGTCCGCGTGGATTTCCTCCGGAAATTCCGGTTTCCTCCCACATTCCAAAGACATACTACCAGGTTAAGTGGCGACCTGTAGGTTTACCCAGCCGTGTAACTGGAAACAGCTGCCCGGATAAATGGGGACGGGTGGAGAAAGCAATTGCAAACTACTCCACTATACTTGCCGAAATACTTCATGGATCGATGATCCATCAAGTGACCGAGAGTCGGCTGATCGGATTGACTAATCGGATAATCATCATCATCATTATCATCATCATTACATATTCACGTAGTAATATATTATAGAATATTTAAAATTCATTAAATAATTCATAAAAAAGGAAACAGTATACATCTTTGAGTTTTATTCAATTGAATTTTTTACTTGTGTGGTGAACTTACTCTAAAGACACATAATGACAACTAATGTGAAAAATGCGTTTTGTCTGTTACAGAAAGAATGTAACCTATAGTTGTGTGTATGTATTAAACGGCGGTTCACATTGGCCTACACATTTGAATGGTCCCAACAACCAAAAAATATGAGTATTGCCGAAGAATGGGCATCCAGCGTGAAGCCATGTCATATCAACAATGCACTGTTGCGACTCCTAGCCAGAGCAGCAGCCGATTCCCTTTAATGTTTATTTTACTGAACTAAAATCAATATGAAGATCCATGAACATGAACATATTAGGCTTTATTAAATATTAGGAAATAATTGTAATTAAACAGGATTGATTTGTCCTACCTTCTCGTTGCTTGGAAGAGTTTGTGTTCTATTAAAAGTGTCTCCTCCATTAATGCTGATCAGTTC
>JAYDZG010254061.1:0-15589 GCA_034509265.1 Microcambeva bendego
GCATGGATACCATCTCACTTCAAAAGACCAGGCCTTCCCTCAAAAGTGGACCAGTTATCTACAAAAGCGATGTTTTCCAAGCACCATTTAGACAGCCAGCAATTCTGCGACAATAACCTGCTGTAAGTTTTGCCACTGGTCCAAATTGATAAGGGGGCAGAGCACACTACTGCCTCAGAGATCAACCCAGGTAACTCGCACACCTCTTTAATATTACCCTTAGTAACCTCTGACTGCCGAAGACGAACACTGCTGAAGACGAATGATAGCATCTCTGCATCATGAGTGCCAACGTGGAAAACAATTTTTGAAGATAAAATGTGTTCTCTTACAGCCATTCCTATTCATGCATTCATGCATAATCAATAAAACATGCAAATTGTTATGTGGGAGAACAGGTCACAAATATGCAGATCAAAAATATATAATACATAATTTATTAAATAATGAAAAAAACATGAACATAATACGCAATTAAAAACAAAACTAACTAACCAAAGTAAAATGCCAGGATTGAACTGTCAAAGTCCAGTGTTTCCAACCACAGATGGAGGTGGAACAAGGCTCGGTACCGCATGCTGGCTAGAGCAAGGCTTAAATAGAAGCCAGCCAGTTGTGGGCAATCGCCATAATGAGCCTAGATGGAATTAGGCTAAGGTGGAGGGACACAATCTGCAAACATCGACCACGCTGTGAGCCGGCATGCACTGGCTGCTCAGCGTACAAGCACACAACCCAACGGATATGGTCATTTGCGGACAGCCATCAGCACTATGTCAAAGGCACAGCCTGTATATACTCTGCTCAAAAATAAAGGGAAAACTAAAAAAACACATCCTAGATCTCAATGAATGAAATATTATAATTGAAAATCTTTATTCATTACATAGTGGAATGCGTTGAGAACAAAATAACACAATGATCAATGTAAATCAAAATTATTTTCCAATGGAGGTGTGGATTTGGAATTACACTCAAAATCCACCACCACATGCCTGAGGTGGTGGATCTCCTCGCAGACCTGGATTAAAGCATCAGTCAACTCCTGGACAGTCTGTGGTGCAACATGACTTTGGCGGATGGAATGAGACATGATGTCTCAGTTGTGCTTGATTGGATTCAGGTCTGGGAAACAGGCAGTTCATAGCATAAATGCCTTCAACTGCTGACATACTTCAGCCACATAAGGCCTAGCACATTACTGACCAACTGCCAAACTGGTTAAGCTGGAGGATGTTGCAGTGAGCATTCTCCCTGGCGCCAAAGACGAATTTGCAATCTTGGTGTCCTGCATGGTGTTGGGCTGTAAACACAATCCCCATTTCGGACATCGGGCCCTCATACCACCTCATGGAGTCTGTTTCTGACAGCATAGACATGGACATTAGTGGCCTGCTGGAGGTCATTTTGCTGGGCTCTAGGATGGCTCCTAATTGCATCTCATGTCTGCCTACTTGTTGGCTCTTCTCTGTAAAATTTGGTTTCATTTTTGTTACACTCTTAACTTTATAACATGCAAATGTTCTGTTAGGATTTTCAGATTTCTGTTTGGCCTGGTGTCTAAATAATATTGGTAAAAAACATTTGACTTGCAAGTAACTTGCAAGATGGTCATCCTTTTGGCTTGGTGTTCAGATAATATTGGTAAAAGAACTCTTTGTCATGCAAGGCAACTGCTGGAGGGTCCAAGTCAGGGAGTTGGCACCCTCAGAACCATTTTCCCCCACACAAAATAGGCTAGACAGGGGGAAACAACTGACCCATAACTAAGCTGGGCTAGGAAGAGTTTTTGTTCTCTTTTTGATCTCTTGCAAACTGTCTTGCAAACAGTATTGTTTATTAAAGGTTTTATATTTTGATGTAGCATCCTGGTGATTTTTCTCTTCATGTTTAAGATCCTGACAGTTCACATGAATTATAATTTATTGGTCTGTCTTGGTTTTATGTTGGGTGCAGTGAGAGTTACATTGCACTATTTTACACCAACAGCTACACAAATCCTTCCTATGAATGCTAAATTAAAGGAAGTTTTTGCTGTGCAAACATATGGGCAACACTTATAATAATATATTTAATAATTATTATTAATAATAATTGCACCCAACTAAGCATACACTAAGACTTATCTACAGTTTAATAACACAAACTAATAATAATGCATCATAAATGAATGATATTTATATATTAACGTAATGAGTGACACATGAGTAGAAATTAATACAGGCAGCTGTTAACTACTTACATACTATTAACTAATGCTGTTAACTAATTATTACTTCTTACATTACATTCTTGCAGTAATGCACAATAAATTGTCTCTGCGGAGATATTAAATTAAGACACTCTTCATATGTGAATCCTTTCGGATGCTCCCATTAGTGTTCTTGAAAATCAATTTCTAGTTCTTTGTGTTTCTCACACTTTTAATAAAGCTGGGAAAACTGCATGGAAAGGTTTATTATATCTAACCCGTCATTCACCAACTATTGTTTGAATAGTAGACAATTCTGAACACACATGTGGCCTATCCTGATAGTGTCATGTTAATGTGCTGCAACAGCATGAATGTTTCTGGCTAAACAGCATTGCTGAGATGTTGTACTGTACACTTACCTGTGATTTTATAAGCCTTATCTACTGTACCATGCAGCTCCACATTGGTGTTGTTAAGTTAAAAATTATAGCCCATCCATTGTTGACTGATTGGTTTTGGTTTTGTTAAGTTTGTCTACATTCATACCTTAATGATAGAATTATACATTGACGTATCAATTATTATGGTGTGCATAACCAAGTAAAGTCATGACCTAAGTATACAATAATACATCTTTTATTAAGAATGAACAACAGAGTTGCCAGATTCAACATTGCATGTAAATTAGCCAAAAGTAGAAAAAAACACCACAAACAGTACAGGAAAATCTGATGATGTATTTTTAAATAATAAGCCACTGTGCCACCATGACCTACTAATTATTATGTAAAAACTGTTTGCATGTCTTTTTGAATCTATGTTATTCTTTCTGATATGCACAACTAATCAGCATGGCAGCCTTTGCATATGTTTTACTTTACTGTATTTAACACATATATAATTATACATTATATAAATATACATTGTAACATCTCTACACATTAATGAATACTTTAAATAGGAAAATAATAGCTATACACTCCATATTTTTTACATTTACAGTGAATTTACAACATTGAAATAGTATAATTTATAAGAAATTGAGGCCTCGCTCAAAGGCCCAACAGGCAACCTATTGCTTACTCGTCCAGTACCTTAACTACTGGGATAAAACTACACTTTTTAAAAGAACTATTTTGGTACATACACGCTATACACATTAAAATATACATGGTTTTGTTACGATGGTAGAGATAGGCGGACACAAAGATACAGAGAAATTAAATTGTTTATTAAATAAAGAAATGATAATCAATAACTAAAACGATGTTAAACAAAAACCAAACCAAACGGGCACTGGGGATCGCAACCAGCGAAAACAAAAGACATTCGCGACCGAATCACGAACCCGGATCTCCAGCATGAGGGGCAGACGTTCTCCTGATGCGCCACCGGCACTCGTGACATATCCTGTGCGCTTGTTGGGATAAGCAAACTGAAAAATAGAAGCAAAAATTATAATAAAAAATAACGTTTTACCCCAAATGGTTGCGAAAACTCCAGGACAGTGACAATGGCGTATACAGGACCTCCCCCTCTAAGGACAGCTCCTGAGGTCCTAAGATGTGCTCCTGTTTCCTCTCGCTGCTGCGGAGGTATAACGGGAGCGGCTCGTCTTTTACCAGCCCTCCGGGGCTCTCGGGCACGCATGGGGAACTGTTGGGTTGGCCGACCCTGTTGATCAACCACTCCCCATCTATGGTGCGTGACAGTCTGAACACTTTCGGTAGCTCTATACCCATCCTGCACGTCAGGAAAGGAGGGTGGGGGTACCGTGACGTCTCCGGGACCGAAACAGGGTCCCACAGGTGTCTAGGGTTCGAAAATCTGGGTGCTACCGAGTTAATCGGTAAGCACACACCCTGGCAACGGGGACCCCAGGCCCTAATGGTTCCAGTAAGCCAGTCTACAGGCGGGTTGTGCCGCGGCAACCACGCATGGCCCAAAACCACACCCACTGTGGGTAGATCAGTTACCAGGAAGGACAACTTTTCATGGTGTCCTCCCAACTGTAGTGTAGTGTGTAGTGTAAATGTTTTGGGTGCGGTGACGGATGGGGCTCCCCCGCTAGCAGCCTGCCATCCATTACAACATATGATCAGGGCTTCGTTAAGCGTTGCGTCATTGTTCATGTTATTCGCCGCGCCCGAATCCACGCACACGTGGAAGCTGGGGCTCAGCAAAATGCTCCCAAACTCCATAGGCTCCGTGTCATGTTCTATTGGCGGATCGGAGGAGGAACGATGTGGGCGTGAAGCCTGTGATTGGGGTGGGTGGGTGGCACGTTCTTTCATGCGCTGACGCATTCTATTGTCGATCGTGTGGCAAGCTGGTAGAGGGACCCCAAGGATGATGGAAGGTCACGAGTTGCCAGCTCGTCCTTGAGGTCCTCATCCAGGCTGCGGAGAAAAATTGCAGCCAGGGCCTGCTCATCCCACCCGCATTCGGCAGCAAGGGTCTGGAAGTTGATGACATGGTCGGCCACTAGTCGAGACCCTTGCTTGAGCTCTAGGAGGCGAGGACCTGCCTCCCGGCCCCCCACGGGATTAAAGAATGTTTCGCGGAGCGCCACGATAAATGATCGCTCCGTCTCGCATTCTAAAGCTTCCTGTTCCCACATCGCAGTAGCCCAGTGTAAAGCACAGCCCGAAAGAAATAATAAATGCTACCTTGGAGCGCTCCGTGGGGAAGCGCAAGGGCTGCTGCTCAAAAATCAAGCTGCACTGCAGCAGAAATCCTCTACAGCGCTTAGCTTCCCCAGCGAAGCGCTCTGGAGCCGGAAGCGCGGTCTCTGGCACCCTGGAAAATGTAGAGGTAGCGGGTTCTCTTAACGCCGGGGTTCAATCCGAGGCGATCACCTGGGCGAGTTCGGACAGGCGCTGAGCTAGCTCGGCTAGAGCTTGGTCATGTCGGCCGAGCGCGACTCCCTGGAGATGAACGGCATCAGCCAGGGTTTACGTCTCTGCTGTGTCCATGCTCATGGTCGCACCATTCTGTTACGATGGTAGAGATAGGCGGACACAAAGATGCAGAGAAATTAAATTGTTTATTAAATAAAGAAATGATAATCAATAACTAAAATGATGTTAAACAAAAACCAAACCAAACGAGCACTGGGAATTGCAACCAGCGAAAACAAAAGATGTTCACGGCCGAGTCTAGAACCCGGATTGCCGGCATGTGGGGCAGACGTTCTCCTGATGCGCCATCGGCACTTGTGGCGGTGAAAAAGAGAAGCAAAATTATAATAAAAAATAACGTTTTACTCCGAACGGTTGCGAAAACTCCAGGACAGTGACACTGGCGTATAAAGGACGCCGTTAGAGTCCTGAAAGGCCCGTTGTTGAGCACGAGGATAGCCCACTCCCTAAACACGGTGGATTGGGGCCGAGCCACGAGGTGCGTGGCCAAACTCGAACTCTCTGTCAATCGCGGCTATGGAGAAGGAAGCTTACTGGTACCGGCCGGCCCGAAGCACTGACCCTGACCAGCTAAGATACCTCCACGTCTCCGAACGTGTACGGTGGCTGACCTCTGTATACGAGGCCAGTCATTACCCTCTGACCCTATCACGGTAGAAGAAGGCGCCGTAGTGACCGCGGAACGCGCTGATGAACCGAAACGTGCGTGCAGCAAAAGGGACCTGAGCATAAAACCTCGGGTAGCACACGTATGCACGGTAATCATAGCAGTAACAAATAACAATGGCGCAACCCCGCACACTGGCACAGAACGGTTTATAAAGACCGTAGCCAGGTGACGGTCATTGCGCCTGCTTAGCGGCGATTAGAGCTGCTGAGAGGTGGCTATGCCGCGATCGGACCCAGAAGGGAGCGACAATAGCCGAACTCGTTACACAGACATAGCGTTTTCCTTAGTGGCCGAAATGTTTGGTCTAAACTGACCAGAGCACCTTCCTCCATACATTTGGGGAGTCTCTCAAATGCCTTTTGGCAAACTGAAAACAAGCCTTCGTATTTTTATTTTTAAGAAAAGTCTTTTTTTCTGGGCTTCCACAAAGCCCAGCTCTATGGAGTGCACGGGTCATTGTGGTCATATGGACAGATACTCCAGTCTCTGTTTGGGAACTCTGCAGCTCATTTAGGGTTACCTTTGGTATCTGTGCTGCCTCTCTGATTAATCCCCTCCTTGCTCATGTTCATTCCATTTTTATGATAAGGGATTTGATGGTGATCTTGGGGATCATCAGAGATTTGAATATTTTTTGTAACCCAACCCTGACTTGTTTGGAGAATTCCTTGCATCCCCTACAAATCACAGTTTACCAGCTCTTTAACATTTCAAAATCTGCAGTGACTGCATTCTCGTTATAGTAAATGACCTGTTCTGTGAACCTAGTTATGCACGAAGGCTTTGCACTTACTGCTTTTCTGGCTGAGACGTCTGATGTCTCTGAAGATTATGCTCTTAATTGTCTGTATAATGGGACTGGCATATGAATGTGCTGGATCTGCTCATACTGCTCCATAAATAGAGCAGCTATGAGGTTGGGGCTTGAAAATTCTTAAAGTTCTCCAAAATTGCTTCTCATAAACGTTGGAAACACGCGTTGATGCTCAACAAAAAAAAACAGGCATCTGAACTAAACCGGTTCAAGAACAAGAATTATTTTGGTGGAAAAGCAGGGTTTGTGTTCCCCAGGAAAACTGGATCCACTGAGACCCTGCCCAGGGAAATAAAGCTTTCATTCATTAATTTCTATGCAGCAATTTGACTGCCTAGTGGTTTGGATTTTTTTCTCCTGACTTTTTAGAAGAAATTTAATTTTAAATTAGCAAGTTGGATTGTAATTTCTTTCTACTGATGCTGACCTCTACTCTTGACTTAAGAGTGAGACTGTCACACTACTACTTCAACACATTTGCAGTAGCTGACCACATCTTTTCACCTACAGGATGAACGTTCATATGTGTATCAGCTTTGTCTATGGAGGCACACACTGATCAACACATTATCCCTCAAGTCTGTGGTTGTGGCATCAGTAAGCCAGCAGAGGCCACAATTCACTCATTTTAAGAGGAATCCTAGCATTCTTCCACCAGCTTGGCATGTTTTTCTCCATTCCAAAAATGTAGCACACAGCCAATTGAGTCATTTCTGAATGTAATCCTTTTAAAATGTTGTCCTTTTTGAGTTAAATATTCATTATCCACAAAGGAGGCGGCCCTTAGTCTAGGCTAACATTTTCTGTTGTAGCTGTCTAGATTTGAGTTAAATATTTTCATGTTATCCACAAAGTAGGCGGCAAGCAAATAAAAGCCCTTAGTGTAGGCTTAAATTTTCTGTTGTAGCCTCACTTCGTACATCTCCCAAAGTAAATTGGCATTTCCCATGGGACTCCATAATTCATTTACAAGTGTGTCACAATTTGTACTCAAGGTGAAACAATATGACTGATAAGTGTATGCTCTAACAAAAGATGAGTCAGGATAGGACTGGGCGATATGGGACAAAATGTGAATATTTTTTTCATATCAGTCGATATCAATATATAGCATGTTAAAAAGGAAATCAATATTCCTGTACACAGACACACAAACACAAAAACCACAAGGACATTCATGTAGTGATAAATAAATAGGCAATTGGAAATATGTGACCACTAGCTATTGGGTAAAGAATGGCTTATGTTAAATGGAAAAGAAGGCTTATGTTAAATGGAAAAGAATAAGAATACCTGAGCTATTGAAACAAACCCAGCGCGAATTGTAAAAAAATATTTTATTTTAGTTAAAAACATTCTTGTTTTTATTCTTATTCTTGTTCAGACTTCAATGTCTTCTATCAAACCCTTGCAGCTTATCCAAAATGCAGCTGCCTGTTTGTGTTTAACAAATCTAAATATTGCCACATCACCCCTTCTGTGTTCTCTTCACTAGCTTCCTGTAGCTGCACGCATTCAGTTTAAAACCCCGATGCTCACCTACAAAGCCAAAAATGGAGCAGCACCAAGATACCTGCAGGACAGCAGTTTCTGAACTTCTGCAGAGGGGTATCGTGGTATAATTTGGCAGCTTTTCACAATAACCAAAACAATTCATTTCACACAGATAATTAAAATAAAAAACTTTTTTATGTGTGTTTTTTCGATTACCACACATATATATAAGGTATATACGTCTGCTCGAGATGCAGCTGTTGTCCTGACTCAACGGCGTCTGTCAGTCACGATCCGCAGGTGGGGCCACAGCATCGTGCGTGGTGCGGTACGGTACGACGCTTGGGTGTGGCATCGGCCATGGGCCGCATGCTGGCACTTAGAATCTGCGTTACCAAGCGCTTCCGCTGCTCCCTTATATACCAGCTCCAGCTCACAGCGTTCACCTGTGTTTCCTGATAAAAGGGCTGGCGCTTCCGGTGTTCATTGTCGTGCCTTCACATGTTCTATTCGCTTCACCGTTCGTGTATTTGGGTTTTGTTTGTGCCTCCGTCTGCACAGACGGGGTCAGACGGTAAAGACTGGCCTCATTTAGAGAGCTCAGCCACGGTGCAGATCAGGAGGTCTGGAGGTAAATAGCTGGCTAAACTCAGTGTTTCGGTCCGGCCAGCACCGGTTCGCTTCCTCCTCCTCAACCACCCCTGCCAGCTGGTTCGAGTTTGGCCATGCCCCTCGCTGCTCGCGATTCTCTCGCCTTTGTTTCTCTCCGGGGATCGAATGTACTGTCACCAGGTAGTGAGCATCTTTCGCCCCCTAATCGTCTATGAGGCAGAACTTCCGGACATCAACAGCATTGCCAGTGCCACGAGTGGAGAGCGTGGGCTTAACGTTTGGTTGCTTAGTACACCATAGAGTTCTCTTAGCCGAGTGAAGCTGGGATGAGCAGGCGCTCCTGTCCATCTTCCAGCATGGGCTCCATGAGGACCTTAAGGACGAGCTGGCCACTCGTGATACTCCATCCACCTTGAGGCTAATGTATGATTTTGCCACACGCATTGACAACCGCATGTGGCAGTGGAAGAAGGAGCTCTTGTTCCCCGCTACTCACCTCGCAGCCCGCCACTAGGGTCCTCCGAGCCTTCGGAGGAGCCCATGCAGCTGAGCGGGTCTGTAGCGCCCCCGAATCAAGACCTTTGTCACGTCCGTTAAACTAACGCGCCGCCCTCAGGTTAGGGCTCCGGGAGACGGTCATGATACGGTCCCGAGGAGGGGTCTCTTTTTAGATGCCCGATTGGAGTGGGAGACTGGCTCCGAGAACTTCCGGGTCTTCATGGACAATAATTTTATTGACCGCAAACTGGTCCGGTATCTGGGCATCCCCTTGATCAGACTGTCCATCTCTTTCCAACACTTTATCAACGATGTGCAGCTTAAAGCCCTTGGTCGATACGCATACATCTACCTTGACAACATCCATATCTTTAGCAACTCCCTCGAAAAGCATGTCTGAAATGTGAGACGCATCCTTCATTTACTGCTCGAACAACCACCTCTATGTCAAGCTGGAGAAGTCTGTCTTTCATGCTCCTTCTGTCTCCTTCCTTTGATTCACTGTAGTGAAGGGCACTCTTTGAGTCGACCCCGCAAAGGTGAAATCAGTGGAGGACTGGTCACCCCCACTTTGGTTCACACTGTGCAGAGGTTTCTCGGTTTCACAAATTTTTCCGGCACTTTTTGCACAACTTCAGTACTGTCGCGGCTCCCTTAATTGCCCTTACCAGCAAAGGGCCGTTACGCTGGTCTGAGCAAGCTCAGCTAGCATTCAATAAGACTAAGAATCTCTTATTCTCGGCCCCAGTATTGCAGCTCCCCAATCCAGAGAAACCATTCATTGTGGAGGTAGACGCCTCTGACATCGGAGTAGGAGCGGTGTGTACTAGCGCCTGGGCCTAGAGAAAAGGTTGCATCCCTGCACCTTTTTCTCCCTCCACTTAACCCCTGCGCAGCATAACTATCCCATAGGGGATAAGTAACTTTTGGCCATCAAGCTCTTGCTCGCGAGGAATCCCTTCAGTGGGAGACAACAAGAACAGAACCAGACCCTCCATTCATCCTCCCCCAACCTCAAATACTCTCCCCAGTTTCCTGGGAGATTTTGAGAACAGTGGAACGGACACTGGCGGATGACCCTGACCCAGGCAATGGGCCACCTAATCGCCAAGACGTTCCCAGACATGTACATCCTCAAGTCGTTCAGTGGGCTCATTCTGTCGATTTTGCAGCCCACCTGGGTGTAACCAAAACCCTGGAGCTCCTCTGGCGCCGTTTTTGGTGGCCGGGGATGGACGCACGTACGGTATCTTGTACACGCTTGCCACGTCTGCGCCACTAACAAGAGCACCCGGAATGCCCCCATGGTTTATTAAATCCCTTGTCTCCTATAGAGGGCCACAATTTGAGACCCAGTCATGAACTCTTTGTGTTTTTCGCTATTTTCAAACACACCTTATATCACTGGTTATGAATTAACGCAGCGTTAGCGTAAGCAAGAATTTCACAAACATTAACGGTTAGACAGCTCTCTAACCAGAGAGCATTCTGTTTTATTAAGTCATCGCTTTATAAATCAGGTTTTTCGAATGGTCTATCTAGGTAGTGATTACATCACGTTTCATTAGCATTAGCATCAGCATCGTACCATTTTGATCAATGGGACCAGCGTTAGCTACCGAAAAGTTCTTAAACTTAATTTTTGTTAATTAAAAAAGCAGGACATGTTCCTAGGAACCAGGTCAGGGGTCTTGTTCTAATCAACAAATTTACTCATTTGTCCAGATCGCTCTGTTGCTTTTCTGTTTCTTCAACAGTTCTGTTTGTTTTAAATACCTAAATGCTACATGTTGCTGTTTTTATTATAATATATGCTAATTAATTATGTTTTCATACTACAGGCCGCTGGGCACTGTAAACATAAATACTATACCAAAATAAAGGGTTTTTTATTGGCACAATATAATGTTTTCAAATACTGTTTTATTTTTATTACTTGAAAAAAGAACAAGATATTAACATTTTTTGTGCTGGAAAAATACTTTTTAAATAAAAGCATTTATGTTAACATACATTCATTTCATTTTTTTCTTCATGGTATCCAAATTGGCATTGAGAATTGTGGAATTTTAGTGGTATTGGTACCGACTGATACATTTCTGGTATCTTGACATCCCTATTCCTTACTAGCCTTACATTACCCTTGTCCCATTATTTGGAATGTGCTGCAGGCCTCAATACAGGGATGGATGTATATTAACAAATAAAATAGTTGAGCAGACAAAACATGAAATGGTTTTGGTTCACACTGTCTGCAATCAATATATATATATGTATATATTTATATATATGTGTGTGTGTGTGTGGTGTGTGTGTGTGTGTGTGTGTTTGAAAGAACTGAGGAAGGTGGGGAGAGAAGTCAGGAGAGTAGTAATTATTTGTGTGTTGTAAAAGGTACCAAGCAATGTCTTAAGTTTCTCCTTAGAGAACTAAACAAAATACAATGAACCTTTTTTTTTTGTTTGTTTGTTTGTTTGCGTTGAGACTTGGTGGGGATGGTTTTGACAGTTTGGGAGCGGGCAGATTGGCAACTATTAGTCGAATTTTCACTCTGGCAATTCTGTTATTGTGCATTAAATGTGTTTAAGTCATATCAATAAATATTACGAGGACACTTTTAATATCTTCAGGTTTATGTTTTTGGTCCTAGTTTTGACATTGAATGCCATAGCACCTGTACAGTGAAGCTAAATGCTCTCTGGAGCCAACCAAACTTGTTGGTAGTCAAATGCTCTTCAAGCAAATTGGTTGATGGCATCATGAGAAAGTTGAAGCTAGCATGAATAACTGTTAACAGCAATTTGTCTCTATGTTTTAAGCAGGTGCAGACCCCAACACGAGTTGGACAGACATACAAGTGTAGCCCTGCATCCAACATCTCTCAAGCTCTCTATGACGTGCCTCCCATGCGGACTCATGGGGTAGGTGTCTTTTAGATCAGTGGTCCCGACCCATCGACCAGTACTAGTCCGTGGGTCATTTATTACTGGGCGACAGAGAAAAAATAATTAGAGATGGCAATATATGCAATGAAAACACTACTTTGGTTGGGGTCCGGTGCTTTAGATTGCTCTTGGCTGTGTGCATGTTTCATTTTAGTGAAACTACATGGTCAGAGTTAAGATGATTGATCTCTGGCCTTGTGTTTGTTTTACAGGTGTATGACATTCCAGCTGGGAAAAGAACGGGAAAACATTCCCGTCCCCGAGTCCAAGGTGCTTACGATATTCCTCCAACACAGGACCCAAAAAATCAGGGGGTGTATGATGTACCTCCAACATCACAAGTGGTATGTTGCAGTCATGTTTGTCCTACCTCTACTTAATTTTTTTTTCTTTTATTTGTCTAAATAATGTCCTTTTATTTTGTTTTTATTTATTTATGGTAGGGACAAACTGTGCGGAATTTTTTGTTTATAACAAATCTAACTTTATGTAAGTAAATTAATAATACAGGTGAAGTAAGTGGCACCAGTGTTCTTTATTGTTTAAAGTGAATATTGATTCACTTTTTAAATGAATCCTTTATTCAAATCATGCCACATTCACCAATTTTTAAGTGTCTTGCGGTTGCTACATCTCTACTGCATTTGTAAATTTATTATTCAAGCCTACATAAATGTATGCAACATTTATTAAATATTTTTGTTATTATAGAACTATTATCGTATTGATTTTATATGGTATTATTTGTACATACACACTTTTAATTGTGAGTTTTTCATATATGTTATAAACTTACATCTATATAAATACATTAATTTACATCTATATTAATATATTAATACTGTTAACATATGAGGAAAAAACATTATTGATTTAGGGGAATATATGTCATATGTCATTGCTGTGTGGAATAGAAAATTTGCTGTGATTCGTGTGAGTGCAGCCTGACAGCGCTATTCTTCTTAGAACTAAGAAGTTAAAACTGAAAGAAAATGAATATTGTTTTTATTAGTTGTTTTTAAGTTGTTCTTGGTTGCTAAGTGAAACTGTTGTCTGCCAGCAGTCATCCAGACAGACCCAAGGGCCCTATTTTAGGGATCTTTGGCGAGCCGTCTACCACGCACCATGCAGCTTGATTTTGGGGCGTGAGAGTGTGTATGTGCTATCTTAAAGACGGGAAAAGCATTCATGGGTGTGTTTTGGTTGTTACGAGTAATAAACCAATTAGTGTGTCACTTGCCATTCCCTTCAAGAGTCTGGTGTGGTCTGAAATTGGCAGATTTCAGCAGTGCAGCTACTTGAACTTGTACTTGTTTAACGCTTCTCAGCAGAGGAAACTGCTCGTACACACTGTGAAGGTGCTCAAGCATTTCAGTGATCAACCACAGTGATCAAATAACTTTAAAGTGAGCGCCTTAAATGTTCTAATACTATATGATTGAGCACCAGTACACCATTCCTAACTTTTAATGCTACTTTTAATACACTTGGCCTATTTATTAAATCGTTTTAGTAGAAATATGTTGTAAAAGCAAGACAGGGTTAGTCTAACACAGTTCATGCAAGTCAGCAGACACAAGGATGTCATCCACATAGCTGATAATGGAGCAGCCATGAGCCAGGTGCCCAAGATGCCCCAATGACATAACAATGTCAGTTAGTCCTTGCTCTTTCTCACGAGAAAGAGGGTATTATTTACTGTATATTGGATTATTGGGTCTTATTAGAGTTATATATGGTTCACAATGACAGTACTTTATCCTTACGTGTACCCCATAATGAATCTGGGAGTAGCGCCAAACAGTCTGCTGGATTGGGCAATGATGCATCACCAATAGACACATCATCAAGAACAGGAGAATTCGGCACCATCTGCGTGTTTGGTGATGAAACATGTAATCCCTGTGAATCACAGCAAATAAATAGATAAACAGATAAATTCAATTTAAACATCAAGTCACGACCCAATAAGTTGAATGGACAATCAGGTACCACCAAAAACTTATGAGTGAAATATATGGATGGGCCATCCGCCATCTTTACTGGTAAAGATGGGGTATAGGAACACTGAACGGGAACATCAGTCAATCCCACGGAGAGAGCAATAGTATTAAGTACAACTCAATTGTACTCATTCGTGTAGCAACTGAATCAACAAGAAATGAAAAGGATGGCAAGGAGTGAAAATCATGTACCAAGTGACAGACAACAGGGATGGGGTGGAGTATGTTGACATCTTGCTACATTTTGAGCATGGTTTAAAAGAAATGTGTGAAACTGTGTAAAGAAATCAGTGACATTGTCAGGACCAGCCCAAAAATAAACCACATCTGCGGGTAGGGTATCATCAGTCAGCGCTGGTATCATCAGTCAGCGCTGGTATATCAACTATAAGTTCATTCTTGGAGGATTGACCTTTAAATATTTAAAATACTTTAAACAACATGTGAATGAATAAATGAGCTTCAAAGCGAATAAGACACATATCAAAAGTTCAAATCCATTTCACTCAACAGGCTACCCATTTCACTTACCAGAATACAGATGACAGATGATATACAATGCAATCTGCCAGGTCTTTAATCTATAGCCATGGTCACTTAAAGGAATGAGGTAAAATAAAGTTAATTTATTTTGTAATGGGCACTTGCTATCGGTTTGTGCACTGTGTGCGTAACAAGCAGGGTGTACCCCCGTTAGGCAAGCACCTGTATTTACAATTGACTGCCTATATAGCAATGAACATCTTCCTTTTAGACTGTTAGACTGTTGACTGTCTAGATTGTTTTGGTCAGTAATTGCACCTGTGTTTTTGGTTACCAAGATAGGAATATGCCATTAATTTACCTAAACACATCTCATGTTGAGACTACCATGCCCACTGGCGTGAATATATTCACGCATTGGTGTAAGCACCATTGCTGTAACGATACCAACCATGCCGTTGAACCGCAGTTCGGCTTCCGGCATGGTTGGCGTTACAGATAGCCTCCCCTAAGGGCTTAAGTGGCGAACTGGCGTTCCCCAATAAAGCCATATGCAGCACTCAGTTCAGTGCTGCCACTTTGCATGCACTTCCGATCAGACACGCTTCACCGGCGTGTAGGTGTCCCAGTCGTTGGTGGGTTAGGGACAGACTGGTATCGGCTGCGTACGACGTGAGAGGCCCAAGGTCTGCGCCAACACTGGATGTTAAGGACAGAGCCGGTTCGGCAGCCGCTGTCTAAGAACCGCAAAAAAGGCTACGCTGTGCGTCGCACCCCATCCAATGGGTGCTAGGACCCAGAGGAAGCCTTCGTCGTCACAAACCAGTCTTCCCTTGGTGATTTCTGCCCCCCTCTGTCTGCCGAGTTTCGGGTCTACTTTCCCATCTGCCACAGAGCACTTTCTGGCCCCCTGCTGTCTTTATTTACTTATGTTTTAATAAACTCGTGTTTACTC
>JAYDZG010254163.1:0-28438 GCA_034509265.1 Microcambeva bendego
GGATGTCGTCGATCTTGACGCGTCGGACCGGCTGGGCCTCGTTGATCTGGCGAATGGCCGCTTCCGCCATCTCCATGGTGATCGGCTGATTGGTCTGGTTGGCCAACCGAGATGCCGAATACATCTTGTTGAGGGCACCGACGAGGTCGCGGCCGGTGGTCACGATCGAGTCCGAGAGGTGCTGCAGAACATCTTCCGGGACTGCCATCGACGGGTAGTCGGACTTCAGGTGGGAGTCGAGGATGCTAAGTCGCGTTTCCGGCTCGGGATTGCCGATCTCGACGCTGTAGCCCTTCTTCAGGCGGGAGGCGAGACGCTCATCCTGACAGTCAAGCTGGCCGGGCGACCTATCAGCGGCAAAGATCACCTGCCGGCCGGCATCGATCATGGCGCTCACGATGACGGCGATCTCGGTGACGGTGTTCTTGCCCTGAAGGAACTGCAGGTCGTCCATCAGCAGGATGTCGACGTTCGCGAGAATATTCTTCAGGTCGAGGCTGCGGTTCTGCGCTGAGTCAACGATGTTGAACATGAAGGTTTCAGCGGTAACGTAGAGTGCGCGCCCCGGATTGTCGGCCGCGATGGCCTGCAGCAGATGCGTCTTGCCGAGTCCGACCCCGCCGTGGATGTAGAGTGGATTGAAAGAGGACGAAGTGTTGACCGCGTCAGCGCTTGCCGCAAGCTTGGCGGCGTTCAGCGCGAGGCGGTTCGACTCGCCGCAGACGAAGTTGGCAAAGGTGAGCCGGGCGTCGAGTGACGAGCGCGCTGCCGCCCGATCCGGGGTCGCCGCGGCCGGGCGCGTAAAATGGCTGACCGAGTTCGCGGCGCTGCGGGTCTTGATCTCGCTGTCATTCTGCGCGGCCGGCCGTGCGATCGGCGAACGAACCACGATTTCGATCGTCGCGACGTTCGGATGGATTTCCTGCCAGAGCGGGAGCAGGACATCGAGATAGTGTGATTGGATCCAGGACTTCAGGAAGCGTGTTGGGACCGACAGTGCGAGCTTGCTGCCGACCATGGACTCGAGCTTCAGGGACTGGAACCAGGCGTTGAAGATTTCCGTTCCGTAGAACTCCCTCAGGCGGCTCTTGTAGGCCTCGAAGTTTTCCTTCGCCGCCGCCATGTCGTTCTGCGGGAAATCGATCACTTCGCCCGCGCTGGGGGTAGCTTCGCTGGCGACGACGGCCGTTGCCGGTTCGGCGGCCGCGGCGATGGAGACCGCCGGAATGTCGGTGCCGGTGACGGTCGGCACGGGGATCGTCGCCGTCTCGGTCACGGACTGCTCGGCGACAATGGTTCCGGCAATTGCGGGCACGACGTTCGGCTCGTCGATGGGAAGGGTTTGCTGGACCAGTTCGATCCTGTGCGATGGCGTTGTCTTGCCGGTCACACGGCGCCGTGCCTTCGCGGCCTCGGCAGCCGAACCGGTGTCCGTCGCAAGAGCGAACAGCGTGGCTTCCGATTGCCCCGCGTGATTGTGCTTGCCGACCGACTGAGTGGTGGGCTTGTCGGCGCCAATGGCGAGGGTCAAAGCGGACGCCGAGGTGGCGGTGCTCGCAAGAGCAGCTTCGAAGGCCTCGCCTGGCGAAGGCGGCAGCGCCACGACAGGCTGAGGTTTGCCGGCGAAGCGTCCATTCGACCCCCGCTTGGAATACCGGTGATTCTGCTTCTTGATATTCGCGGCCTCAGGGGTGACCACCCCGGCCGCCTCGGATGTCACGACGGGGCTCGGCTGTGTCGGGCCCAGGCCGTCGCGGCCGGGGTTGAGGAGCGAGACGACTTCCGCGGTCGTTGTGGCGCCGGAAGTCAAAATAGCCGAATCCTTGGAGATGGAGTTGGGTTCGACCCGAAGCGGGATGGTCTTGGCGACTTGCGCGGTGGTGGCTTGGATGGCGTGGATCGGAGCAGTTTCGGCGGCTGCGGTGACAGCAGCTAGCGCTTCTTTCGACATGAAGGGTCCCCCAAGTGATCGGTTTGTTTAGCTCTAATGATGGCAAACTATGACAAGGATTCGTGCACGACGGAAGAGGGATTTTTGGAAATTGAATCCTTGCGACTTTCCGGCAACGAATCCTTGGAGGAGTCGCGAAGTGCTGCAAAACAAGGGGGGCTGCGCTCGGCGGTTGCTCATGGCATGGCTCACCTGCCTGAGAGCCTTTCGCAATAAGGTAAACGGCCTGTTGGCGAGGCTGTATCGCCCTAAATCTAGGGAATGCGCTGCAAAGCCAGTGGGTTGGCGGTCCTCTGGCGCAATTCAATCGTCAGGCGGCCGCCGGGAGGGCCTTCGTGCGGCGATCGACAATGCCCTCGTGCATGGCCTGGAAGGTCGAATATGAACGGACCCGCGCCTCGAACCCGTCGGACAGGAGATAGCGCCCCGGCATGATGTCGGCGAAGATCCTGTTTTCGCTGAGCGCCACGTCGATGCGCACCCGGACCGCGCTGGTGTCATCGTCGGCGCGTAGCGCATCCAGCGCCTGCATGATCAGCTCAGCGTCGAGCGCGGCGACGCCGTCGGAAAGCTCGGTCCTCTTGAAGGCGATATCGCGGTCGGAGGCGCCCGAGGTCTTGAGCTTCTCCAGGCTCTCCAGCTCTGCGCCGCTCGGCTCCCAGGATTTGTGATCCAGAAAGATTGTGATGTCGCTGCGCACCTTGGCGAGATAGTCCGCGGCAAGGTGAATGCTGTCGGGCCAGATTGCAACTTCGCCACGGGCATCCTGGCTCATCCGCGTCTTGACGATGATTGGCTCGCGACTGGCCTTGGCGACCATGAGCTGCGAGGAGATCTGGTTCAACGACATTTCGGCGCCGCGAGAGCCAAAGAACCGCAACACGTATGTGCTGGATTTGCTCTCTTCGACGATCAGCTGAATGTAGGTGTTACCCTTGCCGCTCACCTTGCGCTCGAAGTCCTTAACCAGGCCGGCAAGCAGTGCCCCGGACAGATCCGCGTGACGCTCGCGGACCATCTCGTCGACGTATTCCTGTCTGCTCCGAATGCCCGCTTTGGCGAGGCGGAACTTGAGCCGGTCGAGCGGATGGCTCTGCAGGTAGAATCCGAGCGCCTCGAATTCGCGCTCCGCCTTGTTGTCCCAGGGCTTCATCTCCGCGATCTCGGCGGGAAGCTGGACGTCGACGTCTTCCGCCGAGAACAGGCTGCCTTGTGACAACTTCGACTTGGCCCCCTTGACATGCCACTGGATCGCTTCGAGCGCGCGCCGGCGGTTGCCGTCTAGCGAATCGAAGCAACCGACCTGGGCGAGGTTGGTGAGTTGGCCCTTGTTGAAGAGCTTGCCGGCACGCTTGGCGAAATCAGCGAGATCCTTGAAAGGACCGCCTTCGGCCCGGATGCGCTCGAGCTCGTCGAGCCCATCGGAGAGCCCCTTGACGTGCTGCAGGCCGAAGCGGACGCCGATGACGCCCTTGGCATCGACCTCCGGCATGTAGCGCTTGAAGGAGCGATTGATGTCGGGCAGGTCATATCGGACGCCCAGTCGGTCCATGTCGCCTTTGATGTTGTCGATCTTCTCCGGATATTTTTCATACGAGAGCTGAGCCGCGAAGAACGCTGCGGGGTAGTGCGTTTTCAAATAGGCGGTGCGATAGGAGACCAATGTGTAGGCAGCCGCGTGGCTCTTGTTGAACCCGTAGCTCGCGAACTTCTCGATCTTCTCGAATAGATCCGAGGCGTCCTTTTCCTTCACGCCGGTGGCGACCGCGCCTTCGATGAACTTGGCCTTGTTGGCGTCCATCTCCGCCTTGATCTTCTTGCCCATGGCGCGGCGTAGCAGGTCGGCTTGCGCCAGCGTGTAGCCGGCGACGTCGCGGGCAATCTGCATCACCTGTTCCTGGTAGACCATGATCCCGAAGGTCTCTTCCAGAGTTGCACGGGTCCGATCCTTTGGTTCGGGATAGTCCGGTTCGGCGTGTCCGTTCTTGCACTGGTTGTAGACGGGAAACATCTCCATCGGACCCGGACGATAGAGGGCGTTCGCCGCGATCAGGTCCTCGATCCGCGTTGGCTTCATGTCCTTGAGGTTCTTGATCATGCCGCCACTTTCGAACTGGAAGATGCCGGCGGTGTGGCCTTCGGCGAACAGTTCGTAGACCTTGGGGTCGTCCAGCGGGAGCGCGGACAAGTCGAAGTCGGGCAGGCTGTAGAAATTTCGAATGTGCGATGTGGCCTCGCGCAGGATCGACAGCGTGGTCAAGCCGAGGAAGTCGAACTTGACGAGTCCAGCGGTCTCGGAATCCTTCATGTCGAACTGGCAGAGCCGGTTCCCAGCCTTGTCGTCGTAGCCGACAGGAACGAGGTCGCGAATTGGTTTGCCGGCGATGATGATGCCGGCGGCGTGTGAGGACGAGTTTCGGTACAGGCCTTCCACGGTGCATGCGTTCTCGTAGAGCATGCGCAACCGGCCGCTCGATTCGATCTCGCTTTTGAAACCAGGCTCCTTCTCCATGATCTGGGGAAGAGTAAGCGGATTGGAAGGATCGTCGGGAACCAGGCTTGTCAGGCGCTTTCGTTCCCCAAAGGGATAGTCGCCGTGATCAGGATGGCTGAGCACGCGGCCGACGTCAGAGAGGGCGGTCTTGGCCTTGATCTCCATGAACGTAACGATGCCGGCGACGTGATCGGCGCCGTACTTCTGGCGAACGTAACGGATGACTTCACCGCGACGGTCCTGGCAGAAGTCGACATCGAAGTCGGGCATCGAGACACGGTCAGGATTGAGGAAGCGTTCGAACAGCAGTCCGAAGGGCAGCGGGTCAAGGTCGGTAATCTTCAGCGAATAGGCCACCAGCGAGCCTGCGCCGGAGCCGCGGCCCGGGCCGACCGGTATGCCGGCCGAGATCGACCATTTGATGAAGTCGGAAACGATCAGGAAGTAACCCGAGAATCCCATATTCTGGATGACGTTGATCTCGAATTCGAGCCGCTTGCGGTACTCGGCATGCCGCTCTTCGGGGATGCAGTTGACCAGCAGCCGTTCCGTCAAGCCTTCGTGGGCCTGGCTGGTGAGCTCCTGGTCTTCGGTGCGGCCTTCCCCGCAGGCAAACGGGGGCAGCAGCGGCTTACGGCCTTCGGCCTTGAAAGCACACCGCCGTGCGATCGCGATCGCGTTTTCGAGAGCGCCCGGCATATCCGGGAAGAGCTCGGCCATCTCCTGGGCGGAGCGAAGGTGATAAAATACCGTGTCTGGGCCGTGCGTGACGCCGCCGGTGACTTTACCCTTCTCCCGGATCGCGCGCAGTAACTCGAAGGCAGTGTGCCTGTCGCGCGTGGCATAGTACGTCTCGCTGGTGGCCACGCATGGGAGTTGTTCTTTCGTGGCCATCTCGAAGATGGCATCCTCGATCGCCAGTGCCTGCGCGTTCGGGTGTGTATTCCGGCAGAATTCTGCATAGCAGCGGCCCGGGGCCAGGTCAGAGAGGAAGGCCAGGATCTCGCCGGCGAGCGAACGATCTCGAGCCACGAGGCGCGGCAACAACCCATCGGAGCCGCCGGTGAGCACAATTGTCCCGTCGAATGCCTCGGCGTCTTCGAATGTGGCGAGCGGTAGTGTGGGATGGTCATTCAGGCGGTTCGGACGCTCGATGCCGTCCGGGCCTGTCTGGGGCAGCCATGACTGCTCGACCAGCGCGCAGATGTTCTTGTAGCCCGATGCGTCGGTCGCGAGTAGCGTCAGGCTGCCGTGGATCACGTCCTTCCGGTAGGGGACCTCGACCCAGATCTTGGCGCCGATAATCGGCTGAATGCCTGAGCCGGCCGCTTCCTTGGAAAATCCCATCGCTCCGTACATGTTTGCGTCGTCGGTCAGCGCAAACGCCGGAATGCCCAGTCGTTTCGCCTCTGCGACCAGTGCTTTCACGTCGCTCGCGCCGGTGCCGAGGGTGAAGTCACTTTGGACGCGAAGGTGGGGGAAGGCGGTCATTGACGGATCCGGGAATCGTGGGGGGCGGCTCTATTCATTCCCCGTCACTCGGCGAACGTCCAGAAGGATTCGATTAAGGGTGGGGATTCGGGGGGAAAAGCCCGCGCGACCTTGACGCTGACGCGCCGTGAGGCTGACGATCTGGCTTCAAAGCACAGCGTGAGTTCAGGCGTGAGCGCGATTGACAGTATAATCGAATCCTTGAGTGACGAGCAGGCGGCTGCCGTGCGTTCCGGTGGCGGCAGGGTCGTTGTGACGGCCGGCGCCGGCACGGGGAAAACCACGACGCTGGTGGGGCGCATTGCCTTTCTTTTGGCTTCGGGAGTGGAGCCTGACACGATTGTAGCGGTGACGTTTACCAACAAAGCGGCACGCGAGGTCGCCTCGAGGTTGAAGCAAAAGCTCGGCGATGCCGCCTTCGGTGTGCGGGTTGGCACCCTTCATTCGCTGGCCTGCAAGCTGCTCCGTCGATGGCCCGGGCACGCCGGTCTCGAGGGGGCGGATTTTCGCGTAATCGATGAAGAAGATGCGCGGTATCTGGTGCTGATCGCGGCGGTCAGCGCCGGGCTGGTGCCGGCATTCGAACCGCCGGCGCGGGACGGGGTTGATCCCGGTGACTGGGAAAAGAAGGAGGCCTCGGCCAGGAACGCATGGGAGCTACGGGCAGAGCAGCCCGTCAAGGAGGCATTCCGGCAGATCACGCTCTGGAAAGTCTGGGGGCTCACGGCGGAAATGGTGGACAAGCCTGGTCGCCCGGCCCGGCCGGATCCAGTGCAGGAAAGGCACGCACAGATTTTCACAGCCTATGACTATGAGCTGCGCAAGCGCAATTCACTCGATTTCGCCGATCTGGTTTCGCTGGCGGCGCGGATCATGGGTGAGAATCCCGAAGTACGGAGGGCGGAGAGCTCAAAGATCCACTACCTGCTGATTGACGAAGCCCAGGACGTCAACGCCGTTCAGAAGCGCTTTGCTCAGCTCCTGGCGGGTGCCCACGGCAACATCTTCGCCGTTGGCGACGAAGATCAGAGCATCATGGGTTTCCAGGCCTCGCAACCGGACGCGATGCGGGTCATTGCCGGCGAAGGCGCGCGCTCGTTTGGGCTCACGGTCAATCGCAGGTGCACCGAGCAGATCCTGAAGCCGGCGCTCGAGATGGTTAATTGGAACCGGGGCAAGAGGGATACGAAAAAGCTGCTGACATCGGGCCGCGAGGGGGCCGATGTCGAACTGATTGCCTATCCGACAGAGATTCGTGAGGCACATGCAGTCGCCGAGCGGATCGGGGAAATGCTGGAGGTCGGAGCCAAGGCCTCCGAGGTCGCCGTCCTGGTACGATCTGGCTGGACGATGGAGCCGTTCGAGGAGGCTTTTCTTCGCAAGCGGATCCCGTTCAATCGCGTGGGTGGTCATTCGCTGCTCACCCGTGAGGAATTCAAGGACATGGTCGGCTATCTCCGGCTGGCGGTTGCGCCGCACGACGATCTGGCGTTTCGGCGGATCGCCAATCGCCCGGCTCGCGGTCTGGGGCCGGCGACAGTCGAAGCCATCATCCAGACCGCGGGATCGCAGGATCTGACCTACTCAGAAGCTTGTTTCTCGTTCGCGGGCAGCGAGGCCCGGCTTCGGTCGGACGTCCGCGAAAACCTCGTCAAGCTCGCTCGTATCCTGGAGTGGCTTGCGGTGGACGGCACCGCCGGACGGCAGACAGCGTTGATGCTCGATGCCATCCTGGCAGATACCGGCTACGAGGATTGGATCACACGCGAGGGCGGCAAGAAGGCCAAGAGGAAACTCAAGACGCTCGAGTTCGTCCGTCGCGTCGCGCTCGAGGAAGACGATGCGTCTGCCTTCGCGCAGGCAGTCGCGCTGATGACCGACCTCGACGAAGAGTCGGAGGAGGCGGTGCGGCTCTCGACGATTCATTCCGCAAAGGGGCTCGAGTTCGATCACGTCTTCCTGCCCGTGTGGGAAGCAGGAATTTTCCCGTCTGACAGGGCGGTGAAGGCCGGCGTCGGAGGGCAATTGGGCGATCCCTGGGAAGGGCCGGTCGGGGGAGGGTTGCCGGAGGAGCGGCGGCTCGCCCATGTTGCGCTAACCAGGGCGAAGAAGACCGTTCACGTGTCCTACGCCATGGCGCGCACCAGTGGTGGACGCGGGGGCCCGTCTTCGTTTGTGGCCGAGGCCGGCCTGTCATTCGTGGATATGGTCGAAGGTGTTGGTCGACAAGGCAAGGGAGCACGGCGGAAAGCGGCCGCCGGCCGTAGCGGATTTGCCCGGCGAAAGAAATGAATATGCAGGTTTCAGCAAAGAGGGTGATGGCGGGCTTTGCCCTCTCCTGTCTGGTTGCGCAGCTGCCGGCTGCGCGCGCGTTTGACGTGGCTACGGTGCATCCGGGCTGCCAGCAGGAACGCGCCTGGTGCGAGCGCGCGGCCGCGGTGTCGTACGGAGACCCGGCCCGGTTCAGGAACGCCCTGAGTGCGGTGATCGCCGTGGACTGGATGAAGACCGTCAGAGAGGCCCAGCGTCAGGCGACCGAGAACGGCCACACGGTCGCGGCGCCGACAGCCGAAGAGATCGCCTCGGAACTCATCCAGTCGTGGCGCGCCGGCGGGGCATGCTGCGAGGTGAAACTGAAGCCGCCGATCGATGAGCAGCGGGCCGCTTCGGCTGTCGGTGAGTTCGACCGAATTTGCAGTCGCAGTCGTGACGGCAGCAAAAGCGGGGACGAGCTCGCCAATGAGTGCCGGGAAGCAGTCGGCGCAACGAAAGCTCCTCAGCGCTGAGGACCATGGAGGATAGGATGATCACCATTACCCACCGCATTACGGCCACGAAAGCGGCGACGACACTGCGCATGCCGGGCCGCGAGTCAATCACGAAGACCTGGATCGCCCAGCGAGACGGCAGCTACAAGATGGATGCCCGGAAAGGCTGGGAGGACGAGGGGCTGCCAGATGAAGTTCTCCGGGCAGTCGATCAGAGCTGCACCTCCATTTGCGCGACCTTCTCGGACTAGTCTGAACGCTGTGTAGCCGGGGAGATATTAACCAACGCCAAGACCCGCACACCCCAATTGTCCCTTCAGCGTGCTAAGAGGAACTTCCTTCCGCGGGATCTGCGGTTGAAAGGGTGGTCTGCGGTGTACGTCGTGTTGCGGAAGATCAAGGGGCGGTGGTCGGTGGCGGTCGATGACGTCGAGGAGAAGTCACTCCGCAGAGTCATGACGATGTGGCAAGCCTTGGGCTACGAAGTCATGTCGGCGAAACAGCCGTCGCTTTCTTGGTCGCTGCCGGCCCTATAGCGGCACGCAGGTGACGTGAACGCCGAACGTTCGGCCGCAGACCTTTTGCTGCTCGCTCCGGACGACCAAGCGATCGTCCTTGTAGGCGATCCCGTTGAGCGCGTCCTTGATCGCCTTGACCAGATTGTCCATGTCGCCGTCGGTCGCGTCCGTCGGCCAGAGGTTCTCGTCGCCTTCGAAGGTGAAGGACAGCAGCATCGCGAGCGGCCGCTCGATTGGCGGCTTTCCAGCCATGGCCCGATTGGCATGCAGCGCGACCTGCTTTTCGAATGCCGCGGTGCGCTCGGGCGTGTAGGTGTGATGCTTGAGCTTGTCGATCAACCCGCGGAACGCGAGGAGATTGCCGCGCGACTGAACGAAGCACTTTTCGATCAGCGATTTCGACAGCATCGTTCGCGCGCGGGCCTTCGGTATTGGTTCGATCGGGACGAAGAACGAAATCGGCGGGCCGCTCTCGGCCGAGACTGGCAGCCTGCCACGCTTGGTGGGGGATCGCGGCGCCTCGCTCCTCCGTAATCCAATCCTTCGCGTCGTCGATACGCGGCCGTCAGCGCCTGGGATCAGGCCGAGTCGCTCGGCATCCTTGGTGCTGATCCTGGCCAACGAAGTCCCCGTGTTCGCGTTGCGTTCCAGGCCACGATGCCGGTCGCTGCAGCAATGCGCAAGCGTTGAGCGGCAGCTGCTCACCAATTTGAGCCGACGGTCAGTGGCGTGCTGAAAACTCGTCTACCGCTTTTTCCGATATTCATAGAGTGCGTAGACCCCGAACGCTGCGACGAGCAGCCCACCCGTGACCGAAACGAAAGACAGCGCAAATGCTGCGGCTTCCACGGTGGTCCTCGGCCACAACGCCGAGTAGACGGACCCTTGGCTGATGGTATCGGTAACCCTTGCTGCATCGGCAGCTGCGGCGATGGGCATCACGGCCGGTAGAACGAGCAGGCTAGGAACGGCACGACGGATCAAGCGTGCCAGGCCGATGTTTCGCGTCAATCGGACGTCTCGCAAAAGTAACTTGGTCGCAATGTCAGTTGGGCTCGATGGTTGCCGCGGCGAGGCGGTCAGATGTTTTGCCATGATGGTTACAGAGGACTGGACGGAGAGTGCAGGTCATTAGTGTCAGATTGGCGCCTCGTCACCGCCCGTCAATCTCCGCCGGACGAGGAAAGCGGGAAGGATCCGTGCCGGATCGTAGCCTTCTCGTTAACGAGGGCGGTCACCGCGAGAAATGGGCCGGTCGGGCAGCCGGAATGAAGATAGCGTTGCGCCGGTTCGGCAGCGCTGATGTAGAAGCGCTTTGAGGACGGATAGTCTCGAGCAAGCGCTCCCTTCATGCGTTCTCGTCCATACGAGAAGAGATCGTTCATGCAGCCGACGGCGAGCCCCGGGCTCTGGGCCCGGCTTTCCCGCTCGATTTCTGCGAAGGCCTTTTCGGCGTCGGCGCCGGAGAAGCTGGTATGGGGCCAGATCAGCGCGGCCAAGGCGGTCCAGATAGCAATTGATGCAAGCGTGATCTTTGCCCTTCGCCTTGAAGCCGCTTCAGCCGCGTCGGCTCGGTGATTCTCGGTCATGTCTGAGATTTGCGGAAGCAATTGGGTCTCCAAAAAAGGCGGTTTTGGGCACTCGTTGGATATCGGTCGAATCCTTGGAACGCCAGTTGACACTGTCCAGCATAGGCGCGCGAATGAGCCTAGTGAAAAGGATTGCTGGCTTATGGTGAAGATCGAACCGGACGTCTCCTACATTTCCCTGGATACCGAAACGACCGGCCTCAAGACCTCGGAGGGGCACCGTATCGTTGAAATAGGGGCGGTCGAATTTCGCAACGGCATCCTGACGGGCAGGACGTACCACACCTACCTCAATCCGGAGCGTCCCGTGGACGATTCCTACGCCATCCATAAGTTGTCGGACGAGTTCCTGGCCGACAAGCCGTTCTTCGAGGAGATCGCCGACGGCTTTCTCGACTTCGTTGGCGATTGCCCGTTGGTCATCCACAACGCCGGGTTCGATCTGGGTTTCCTCGATGCCGAGTACGCCAAGCTGAAGCGTCCCCCTTTCCGGAAGGGACGAACCATCATTGACACCGTGCTGGAAGCGCAGCGCAGGTATCCGCGGTCGGTATACACGCTTGACGCGCTCTGCGATCGCCTGAAGGTCGATCGCTCGCGGCGCGCAAAAGGCCACGGAGCGCTGCTTGACTCCGAACTGCTGGCTGAGATGACGATGAAGATGTTTGGCGTCTGGGGACTTTCGCACGCCTTCGTCACGAAGGAAACCGTGGGGACAGCTCAGGCGGAAGTGGCAGGAGCCAAGGTTCGCTTGCAGCCCCGATCGGTCATTCTCTCGGTGCCGAGCGAAGCCGAGATCGCGCGCCACGACGAATTCATAGCAAAGCTCAAGAATCCGATCTGGAAGGCGATCGCGGCTTGACGGGTGCCGGCCGGCCGATCCCTAGGGCTTTTGCAGCATGGATGATCAAAATCAGCACCATTGGACTTCGGTTTGCGGTTTGTGCGTTGCAATAACGACGTTGATTTGCGGCAGTCCCGGGCCAGCGTCAACGATCGGCGCGAGTTCCTCCACAGCCACTGCGATGTTATGGGTTCGTTAACCGTTGGCAGGGCAATCGAATGCTTGGGCAATGCCCCGAGAGGACACGATGGCTACAGACAAGAAGAGCAAGAGTTCGCCGGACGATGAGGCTCTCGACCGTGCCTACGGGCAAGCGTTGCAATCCGGAGACATCGAGGAAGTCGAGCGGCTCAATGTGGTGACCCGGGAACGGCGGAGCCGAGTCCGGGTGGTGAAAAGCAGGGATTAACGAATCCTTCGACATTGCGACATGCAGGGCGTCATGGTTCGCATGGTTCCATGAAGCCGGTTCTCGCAGCTGAAACTGAGCAGGAGGTCTCCTCTCGTCTGATGCGCTTCCTTGTCGGGGAAGCTGCAGGTGACGACTGGGAGCGCCGCCGGCTGCGCTTATTGATCCTCCAGGAAGAGCAGCGCCCCGGGGTGATGGTGCATGCCATGCGCGTCGCTGAGCGGGCTACAGCGCTTGCTGGCGAAATCGGCATGTCTCCCGCCCAGATCGAAGAGATTCGTGATGCCTGCCTGCTTCACGATATCGGCAAGATCGCTGTTCGTGAGGAGGTCCTTTACAAGGCCGGTGCCCTGAACGAGCAGGAACGGCGCGAGATGCGGCTCCATGCCGCGTTCGGATTTGGTCTGCTGGATGTGCCGGGCGCGCCGGAGGCGACGCTGGACATCACCAAGTACCACCACGAACGATATGCCGACGGAAAGGGCTATTTCGGGCTGTTTGGTGCGCAAATTCCGTTGGCGGCGCGCATCGCCGCGATCGCAGACGTCCACGAGGCATTGACCGCCAAGCGCGAGTACAAGGGCTCTATCCCCGAGGGGACAGCCTTGGCGATGATGATCTCCGGCGATAACGCGCCAGCGATCGGTCGCAAGGCGTTCGATCCAGTGCTGCTGAAGCTCTTTGTCGCGATGCGGCTACGGGATCCCGAGCTTCAGGCCTCTCCCGAGGATCGCGAGCTGCTCGCGAGCTATGCCGGCATCGACCCTGGGCTCGAGGTCGGTCGAGACTTGTCGCCGCCGCTTCAGGCCGATGCGCAAGGAGAGTCGGCCGCGGCCGCCTTCCCGAGGATCTAGGCCGCCCTGGTAGCTCGCGGGGGTTGGTCGTCGAGCTTGCGCAGCGACCGCATGAAGGCAGCTGAATCTTCCGGCATACCAGGATGCTCCGGGCCGAAATAATCGTCAGTTTTGACGAAGGGGCGCTTCTCGAGCACGGCCTGGCAGAGGTAGCCGAACAGCGCGGCCGGCGACAGCGGCCGCATGACGATGGACGTCACGCCGGTGGCGAGCAAGGCTCTGGCGCCGGTGGCGGTGAGTGCCGGCGCAATTGCGATCACCGGAATCTCATTCCGCGGGAAGAGGGGATTGCGGATGCGCCGCATGGCGGCGACCAGCTTGACCGTCTCGCTGCTCCAGTCGGTGATCAGCACGTCGGGTGCCAGCAGGTCGATCTGGTCGGGGAGGTGGGAATCCACCGCGCATTCGTGCACGGTCTTGATTCCGAGATGGGCGATCAGGCGGGCGGTCTGCCTGCGAGACTCGAGCTTGGGGTCCGCTACAGCGGCCGTGAGATGGCTGATCTTGGCGGGCTGGACGCGAATCTGGGGCGTTCGAGGCATCCGTGTTGGCTGAAACATTGCGCGCATTCTTCTCCGGCCCTCTTATTCGCATGCGCCCTGCAAACAAATGATGAGCCCGGAACCGGATAATCGAATAAAAATGAATCCTTGAAACTAGGGAGCCCTGCCTAGGGCAGCGATCGGTCCGGACTCGAGCTTCCACGCCGTCTGAACGAGGGTACCCAAGGACTCGCTGTCTTTCAACGAGCGGTCGATCGAGTCCAGGCACTCCGGACCGCGGTCACTCGACCAGCGATGACGCTGTCCCCACAGCTCCATCGAGCTTTCGCCGTCCCAACCGGCATCCCGGAGTTGTTGCATCAGAGCCTCCTGCGGGTTGCCAATGAATGACGTGGTCCGCGCGACCGCGATGATTTCCAGCGTGCCGGAATCGTAGGTGAAGGCGACGATTTCGGCGAATGCACCCCAATGACGAAGGTCGCCCGACCCGTGGCTCGTGAAGAGATCGCGGACGGCATCGGAGGTCGATTGCTTGGCGACCTCTTCCGGGATCCAGTCATGGGCCAGAACGAGTCCCAGGATTTCACGGACTTCCGCTTGAGTGTAGGTGCGTTCATTGCTCATGGGGCAGCGCGCTCGTGGTGTTTGAGGTGATCGGGGTCACGGTCGTATGCCGCCTTGCAAGGAGCAAGATCAGGGAGAAGTCCGGTCGTGTCCGGCATCCGCGCGATCCGCCGGGGCGCCATCCGGGAGCTGCCAAGTCTTCATCCCGTGAAGCATCGCCCAGGCATCCATCAGTTCGGAGCGAGACAGCATGCCGTCCTTGTCGACATCGGCGATCGTGGCCGCGGCGCGTGCCCGGCGCTCGATCTTGGCGCGGGTGATCGTTCCGTCGCCCTCCTGGTCCATGGACAGGAGGTAGCAGTTCTGCCCTCCCTTTTGCACGGCCTGGTCGCGGGTGACGAACTCGCCTGGTCCGGCCCCGAATTCTCGCAGAATCTCGGTCGCCTGGATCGAAACGAACTGAGCGATAGGCAAACCGCGACCGAGGGACGGTACAGGCGTCGGATCGGCGCCTCTCTCGGGGAAAGTTGCCGCCGTCACGAAAGCTGCCGTCATCTCGTCGAGCGAGATGCGCCCGTCGTGATCCTTGTCCATCATTTCGATGTAGCTGCGATATTCGTCACGGACGGCCGCGGTCCGGCGCGGATCCTCCGAGGCAATGAAAGCGGCAATCTCCTCGCGGGTGACGATGCCATCATGATTGCGGTCCCATAGGTTGAACTGATCGAGCTCGTGCTGGAGGTAGGTATCGAAGTCCTCGTCGCGACCGGGAATGCGTCCGGTCTCGGGATCGGCCAGGAGATCAAACACGCGCCGGGCAAAGGTCTTCACCTCTTCGGGGGTGATCTTGCCATCGCCGTCGAGGTCGTAGCGCATGGCCCCCTGGACCGCGAGGGTTTCGGCGGGACCGATGCCTCGGGCGACCACCGCTTCAGCGTCGGACATGTCCACATAGCCGTCGAGGTTGACGTCAAGTTTGTCCATTAGCCGTTGCGCGGCGATCTCAGCCTGGCTGATGATCTCGGGAGTGACGGGCTTTGGCTTCGGCTTGAACCTGAGAAAGTCATCGGCGGCGCGGGCCTGCGATGCGGCGGCCCACGCAAGGGCTACGGTCAGAATAATCTTCGCTCTACCCCAGCGCCGGCGCATCACGAGACCTTCTTTTGCTGGCACTCCCAGGCCTCCCAGGTGGCGAGTTGCCACGCCTCGGAGCGCTGCAGGGTGGCGGACGGGACGCGCTCGGCGTAGGCGAGGACGTCGGAATACGGCACGCCATGGTGCTGGGCGACCGCAAGATACGGGTAGCTAGTCGAGTCCTTGGCAACCATTGCGATCGTCCCTCCGGGCGTTAACGCTGGGCGGAATATCTGCGCTGGGCCGGCGGTACGCAACGTCGGTCAGCCTTGCCTATGGAGGGCTATCCCCATAAACCTTAGTGATTGATGCAGGGAGGCCAGCCATGGCGGTGCAGGAAGAAGCGGTCGTCGTCGGACAGAGCTATCGGTTGCCGGCCGGGCACGCCTGGCTGCAGCCCGAGATGGTCGTCACTGTCGTGCAGACCAAGCCCAGGGAATGGGTTGCGTACCAGAATGAAACCAACAACGGCTGCAGTCGCATGGACTATTTTTGCGACAATGCCGAGAAGGTCGGTTAATCGGATGAACCGGCTTCATGAACCAGGCAGTTTCAGGAGAGGGGCGTACCGTCGGCGCTATCCGGTGCCGTACTCGCTCCGGATGCGACCAACTGCTGGTCTGCTCATTGTCGAGCCGAAGAAGGGTTCCTACAAGCCAAACTACGGTCCGATCCTCATCCGGTGTCTTGACCAAGCGACGAAGGGTGGACGCTGAGCTCCTTGGTTGTACCGATCTAAGAACACTGGCTATCACATCGCAACCTTGGCTGCGCGTGGCCACCGCCACAGCCGTTGCAAACCGAGGCATGGGAGTGGAGCCTCAAACGGCTCGATGTCCGTCAACCGCCAGATCCAGCGCCCAGGCGAATAGTCGCCGAACCGATCGACGTCAGCGTAGTCGAGGTCGGGGCTGCCAGCCACCTTGTCGACGAGTTGCACGCGGCGCTCCCGGGTAAACGGAACTGCTTCCGATTGGCCGGTCTTCCAGGCCCCGAGAAGCCGCACGACGCCCAACGCGGCCCCGAGCGGCAGGGCTTCGATCCAGTCGGCGCCGATCGCAGCGGAGATGGCGACATGGGTCTCGGTATCATGCTTGCGCGCGATGGCCTTTGCGGCGTGGACAACGAAAAGCTTGCCGATGAGCCGCGCCGGAGGCGCCCATGAGCGCGTCTCGAACGGCTTGTAGCCCAGCGCGGCCAGGCTGGCCCAGGGTTGGTGCAGGGAGAGAGCCCGATCAGCGAGCTCAGATTGCGTGTGCGAACTCATGAGTCGTACGACTTTTGACGTGGCGGCTAGCCGGCGCAACGAGCCGCCCGAGCGCCCGCATGCAAATCGTCGGGATGTGCCCGGTCTCCGTGAGAACTTCCTTCATGATGGCCATTCCGACGTTGCGGCCGGCGACTTCCTTCACGAGGACGTAGTTGACCTCAAAATTGCGCGCGAGATCCGGCACGTCGAAGACCTGCTTGAATTCCGCGGGCGTTGTGTTGGCGAACATGGACAAAGCCTGGGAAAGGCGCATCCGGCCGCGGAGGGTGTCGCACTCGGGATCGCGGTATGCGGCAAACGCAAGCACCTCAATCTCGTCGAACTGTCGCTCGGAGTTGTCGCCGTCCTCGTACTTCTGCACCAGCTCGCGGATGCGATGCTCGTAATCCTCGCGAGTCCGCAGGTTGCTGTTCCACATTGACATGGGAATCTCCGGCCTAGGTCAAATGGAGGGAGCTGACATGGAATCGACCTGGGGTTCGCGCCAGATCGAAGCCCACACGGTCATGAACCTGGAGTGGGTCTGGGGACAGTCCAGACGCTTCTCGTAGAACATGCCGGACTCGGCAAGCAGGCTTGCCTCAAGCTCGTCCCATTGCTCGCAGAGCCCTTGCCACGGGCGGCTCAGTTCGCCCATCTCATGGCGGCGCGCATGCCATTCGGGCATGAACGCATACAGACGGACACATCGAGTAAACTCACCGACGTCGAGTGGCGCGGCGTCCCGATGCCCGGGATTGGCGCTGGCGACCCCGTTCATGTGGCTCCAGATCGCCATTGAGGCGGTTCCGGTATCGCCGGCCGAGATCCATGCATTGGCACGAGCGACCGAGCTGGCGTGAACATACGGGAGGAGACGGGCGTGAAGCGCATTCATTTCGGAAGCCATGCGGGCGAACTGAAGTGGGCCGCGAGTTTTCGGGAACGGCGGCGACGCGCTGAATTCGGGCATTACGTCTCGATCTCCGGACGCGAATCGCGTCCTGTGTGAAGGATTTGTTTCAAGGATTCGAATACTGACGTCAGCATGCGTCAATGGGGGATAGTGAGCAAAAAGTAATTCTTTTCCGAACCCGCGATTTCCAGTGGAAAGCGGGGGTGAGGGAGCTTGCGACGTGCGGAAAATCACAGCCGCGCGAGCAGCTGCACGCAGTCGAGAGAGCGGTCCAGCGCTGCGATCGCAGCCGTGTGCGCGAAGCTTGCGTGGCCGGTTCAGTTGTCGAGGCTGACGTCGACGACGCGCTGTGTATTCAGGTCGTATCTGCAGCTGACGGAGGTGTGCTCCATCGCGCCGAAGCCGTTCTGGAATTGGGCATCATCCTCGATGAGGATGGCAATTCCTGAGCGCACGTAGTCAGCTCCGGGTCGGAAGTGGCTAAAAGAGAAGAACGGGAAGATCGGAGATCCGTATTTTGCAAGCTTTTTGGCTGCGACCTGGCAGGAGACCATTCCGCGTGTAATGTCCGCAAAGTGGTTCATCAGGTCGCTGTTGCTCGAGCATTTTCTGTAATCGGTGTTGCAGGTCTCTCCGGAGCTCAGAGGTGCCGGCTCGGGTGCTTTCGGATGGGCGGCTTCGGCAGCCATCTGCTTGGTCAGAGCTTCCCTGCAGTTCGGAACGGCGCCGGCAGCGCTGCACGCCTCGTCGATCAGCTGGGCCGTCGATTTCTGCGGCAGGGGTGCGGCCGCAAGGGATTGCTGTTGTTCGCGTCGCCGGTCAGCGCCGTCTACAGTTGCGGAGATCGCGAAAATGGCAGTGGAGAGCCCGAGGATCAGCGCAGCTGTCCGGCGGCTGTCGATGAGCAGACGGCGCAGAGGATAGATGACGGAAATCAGTCCAAGGACGATCCCGAATAGGGAAAGAACGCTAATGAACGCGGCCATGGTGCTCTCTCGGAAGCCACAGATGCAACCGGAGATTACAGGAAGGCGATAAAACGACTTTTAGAGCAATCGGTAAAAGTATTCGGAGTTGCCTTACGATCCGTACCCTATGCCGGTTGGGTCAAGGGAGCACTAGCGCTTCGAAGGGTACGGTAATGCCGGCGTCTTGATCCAATCGGAGGGCGGTGCCGGGAAGAAATCAACGGGACCACCGGCACGTGGCGGCGGAACCTCATTGCCGTGTCTCAGGGGGACTTGTCGCTCGATGTCGTGCCGCATGCGCGCGGCTAGACTGGGATCCAATGCCAGGCTGCCCATAGAGATGAGCAAGTGATCGACCATGAAGGCGGTAGCGTAGATTTCGGTTGTCCGGTCGCGTGGAGGAAGGCCGATGGCGGGTTTGTCGGTCATTTTCCTTCTGCCTTTATTGGGAACTGTGGTTGAGGACAATCGTGCAACGCCTGTTGCACGATTGTCTGGGTGGTTTGGAGACGTGCGATTGACTTCACCGGCCGGCCCTCAGGCGGCTCGAGTACCATTGGCACGTGCGACGGCCTCCTCGAGCAGCGACAGCATGATTGCGCGGACCGCAGCCGGGGCCTTTTCTGTATCGCACTTCGCCTCGATTTCCTCGCGGAGCAGGGCGCCGTCGTCGGATTTGCTGAGCTCCATGGAGCTTTCGTTCTTCAGCAGCTCCACAAAAGCGCTGGTTTCCTCGCGAGTGACCCGCGCGGTTTCACCGGCCGAGGCAGCCTCGACGTGATAGCCGGTGAGGTCGAAAAGATCGGGTGGATCCGGGAACTTGACGATCTCGACGTCCTGGCCGGGCCGCCACACGGCGATCGACGGCACGTGGTCGAGGGCGTCGATGGCCATTCGGGTAATGTTGCCGGGGTTGACCCAGCGGGTTTCGCCGCGAACCTCGTCGGGCTTTTCGATGTGGATGTGGCCGTTCACGACCAGCGAGCAGCCGCGGATTTCGTGGATCTGGACGTTGCCCGGATAGGCCTTGAACATCAGATCGTGGTGCGTACACCACACCACTGTCGCTGCTTCGGGAAACAGGCCTTCGACGTCGTCGGGAATTATCTGACCATAGGGTGTCATGCCCAGTCCGACGCGAACCTGGTCTTCGCCGAGAAGAAACTCTTCCACGGGGCCGCCTTCGGAGACAACCAGGAGGACGCTCGCAGCTTTTAGCAGCTCGAGACTGTCTCCGTCGGACAGAGCGGTGTGCTCCATGTCGTGGTTGCCGGTGTTGGTGATCGAATACGTCCAGCCGCGCCCGAGGGTGCGGATCAGCTTGGTCACCAGGCCCTGGCGCGTCTCGGGGCTATCGAACATGTCGCCGGTGAACACCGGGATCAGGTGATGCGCATTGCAATAGTCGATGATTGCGTCGATCTTCGCGAGAACGGCAGCACCGAAGTCGGCATCCTTCCGCCGGCCCGGACGGAGCGTCGACAGGTGCGGATCGCCGATGAAGGCAAGACCCAGAGCGTGGCGGACTGGTGCGTTGTGCGCGCTCATCGGTGCGTCTCACGAAGTAATTGCGCTGCATCCGTGACCGGCTGGCCGCAGGTGGGGCAGGCATTGCCGATGGCGGCAAGAAGCGCATCGGTCTCGGTCATGACCTCTTGGATTCTCCCATCGATCTCGGAGAGTGCCACAGTGTCCTTGGCAATCTGTCCGGAGAGGCTTCCAATCGTACGTCCGGATTCAATGAGGCGTTCGCTGTCGGCAAGCGCCGGCGCGTCCGGCAGGCCGGCGAGAATGGACTTGCGATCGTTGAGAAGGCTTACACCGGCCTCTGAGTTCGCGATCGTATCGGCGAGTGCCTCACATGCATCCGTTGCGATGAGTTCGGGCGAAGCGGGCAACTCGAACAAGACCGCAGCGCGGTCGCGCAGGGCTCGGGTATCCACTGCCGCGGCCGCAAGATCTTCAACGAATGTCGTGTGGGCCTGGATCTCGCGTGAAGTCTCCGAGAGTTCACGGATTGCCGTGTCGCTCGGTAGTTCGTCCAGCACGGCAAGGCGTGCCCGGCAAGTCGAGAGGAGCCCAAGCGACCGCCCGATGCGGTTAACCAATTCCTGCGCGGCCGCAGCTTTGCTGGCGGCAATTGTTGCCTGATCCAGCAGGCGGACGCATTCATCCGCGGAAGTCTCGATCGCCTCGATGCCCTCAAGAGCTGCGACGCGACCGGAAAGCTCGGTCAGCTCGCGCTCGCCCTCCCTGATCGTGGCGAGATCCCGCACATTGCGTTCGCGTTGGATTGCGATCATCTCGCGCAGATGGCTCGATTCCTGGCCGACGGAAAGAACGGCAGCGCGCTTAGGCGGCGGATCGGCGAGCAGAAAGACCGGTTGCTTCTGGTTGGCGATGTGGATCTCGAGCTCGTCGACCGGAGCGATGCCGGTCTTCTCTGCAACCCAGCTCGGGACCGATCGACCGCCGGTTTCGAAGCGAATGCCGTCCTGTTCGAGCACTTCGCCGTCCGGCCTGTGCAATGACCACATGTTCACGGGATTGCGGCGAAGCTTCCGACTGAAGCACAAGCGATAGCCGTCTTCCATTTCGACGTCGACGGTGCATGCCTTGGCGCCATGTCGGATGAGGCTGTCGCGGGAATCGCCGTAGAATACTGCCGCGAGCGCTCGAACGATCGAGCTCTTGCCGAGATCGTTGTCGCCGATCAGAACTGTAATCCCCGGGGAAAGCTGCAGCTCCGCGGACGGTAAGTTTTGGAAGTCGGTCAGCCGCAGTGAGCGGAAACCGCGTCTTTCGGGCGTCCACAGGTTGGAGACGTCTGCATGCTGGACGATCTGCGCTCCATTCGCCGAACCCTGCAATTCAGCGATCGGCATGCCGTCGCTGAACAGCGTGTGCGGATGGTGGGAGATCACGAGGCATTGGATGCCGACCCGTTCGGCAGCCTGGCGAAACACGCGGTAGAAGTCCGCAACGCGGGACGGCTTGATCCAGCAATCGGCTTCATCCAGAACCAGGAAGCGGCGGCCACCGGACTTCACGGCAGCGATCAGTCGAAGGCCGGAGGAGACGATGTTGGTAATTGCGCCGCCCTTGTCGGCGTAAATGTCCTCGCAGATGCCGTCGTCCCGGCGGGCAAAAATGTCGAGCGAGGGCAGGCCGCGCTCCGTGGTCAGCTCAAGGCCGATCGGTGCCGAGCCGGGCAGAACTTCCTGAACGAGCAGGGTCAGGAGTTTCTCGAATGATCCGGTGTTGCGGCGGTGCGCCGCGGCTTGCAGATCCTCGAGGAAATGATCGATGTCGCCCTTGAGCGCCTGGCGTCCCTTCGCGAGCGAGACATCGCGCTCGAGAATGGTTTGCCGTTCGAGGGACGCAGCGCGCACGCCAAGCAGGCGCGACGCGCGCCGTCGGGCCGCGTCGATCCTCTCCCGGTCGGTAAGCGTGGTGCGTGCGTCCATTGGCGCTTCAGACAGCTGATGGCAGTGCGGCGAGCCGGCGTTCAATGTCTTCGATCGAGGCGCTGTAGCTGTCGGTTGCTTCGGTATTTCTGCGGTAATTGTCGCGAACGATCTCGCGCAGCTTTTCGATGTCGTCGGTGCCGAAGGTCTCAACCGCCTGCTTCCGGGCCGCCGCCAACGCTTGCTCGTGCGTGGTGAGGTCGTGTTCAGTGCGGATCCGGTCCGATTTCAAGGCCTCGAGACGGCTGCGCAACCCGTCGATAATCTGCTGGTTGTCACGATCACTCCTGCCGCCGGCGGCGTCTGTCGTCGGGTGCGTGGCCGGGGGCCTCATGGGTATCCTGTTGTTCATCAAATCATGTCCTGAAAAGTCGCTGCCAATATCTGTCTTCCGGCTGCAACCGAAGGTCAATGTGAGTCGAAGCAACAAGATTAACCGATTCAGCAGTCCAAGGATTCAAAAGCGTCCGTGACTGTTTGATTTTGCCGCTTGGCCGGTTATTAGCGGGGATAATTGAGGTGGAACGGCAGATGACCAAGGTCGGAAAAGCCCCTCAATTGAATGCGTTGTGTGATTCTGCAGGGGCCGGCCGGGCATGGCGGCGCGCCGAAGATCTGAAGGGACGCGCGTGAGAACTATCAGCGAAGACATCCGCGCCGCGCTCAAGCGGGCCTTCCCGGTTCGGGCGTTCGATCTTGCCGACGGCGGACACGTGGTCGTGGTTGAGACGCCAGAACCCCAGGATCGCGGTGGCCCCGAGGCGCGGCGCATCCTGATGGTCGGGTTGCGTGGGGATGGCTATCCGATCGCGATGGAGGTGCCGGTCACCGCGGGGCGCCAGGTCAACTCGGACCTGGTTGAGGAGGTTGTTGCGTCTGACGACCTTCGCGACGTGTTCGATGCAGATTTTGGCAAGATCCTGAGCGGTATCGGAGACCGCACGTCCTGGAGCATGATCCATGGAACAGGGCTGCTCGAATGGCTGGTTCAGAATTTCGGCCACGAGCCCGGTACCGAGTTCTGGGAAATCGCATTTTCGCATGTGAACGAGGATCCGCGGCTGCAATCCCAGTTGGGTCTTCTGACCGGTATCAAGAACCGACCGACCTTCGATTTCGACATGTCCGCGCTGCAGTGGCAGCGGCTGTATGAGGGAGCTGGTCCCGATGGCAGGCCCAGCTGGATCGCGAAGCTGCGAACGGAATGGTCTGTTTTCGCGAAGGCGATCAACGAGGCGATCCGAAAGCGGGACTGTCCGATGCGCGAGGAGCTTGCGCCTCCGGTGAATGTCCTGCTGGCGCTCGGGGTACCGGCAGATGCGCCGGCCGCCGAGATCCGGCGGTTGAGCAAGCTCGTCGAGCGGATCAAGCCGCATTGGGATCTCGCCCCGGGCGCGCATGATCTCTTTACGATGCTGCGTGACTGCCCGGAAGATTGGTGGCCGGCCGACAAGCTGTCCTGGAAGGCGGCCTGGAGGATCGGAGAGGCCGCGCGCGTGTTGAAATCGTCCCTTCGCCTCCCGATGCGACAGCTTGTGTCACCGTCCAAGGGGCGGTGGGAGGGATGGGCCGATGCATTGGCTCGGATCAATCCCCTGTTCGAGCCGGACGAAGCCGGGGGCACCTCAACGGTTGATTTGAAGGCCGGTGCCCGCAACGTCCGGGATTTGATCTGGGCGTTTACGGCCCAGGTCTACTACCCGGTCAAATACCTCAACTCGGGCACCTCTCCGGCAGCTGCTCACAGTGATTTCGAGCGGACTTTTCTTCGTGAGCGCGAGGCTATTGCGCGCGTGCTGTTCGGTGACGCTTCAATGGCGGGCGTGCTCGAAACATCCGTTAAATGGCACCTGACCCGATCAAGGCTCGAGGGGAAGCTGTCACAGGTCTCGCCTCTTTTTTCGGAGAACCGCGTATGGCCGGCGGGCCTGCCGCGCCAGGAACGAGTGGTCGATGGACGACTGTTCGAGGTCTTGCCTCTGACCAGCCAGCAGATGCTCGCCGACGAAGGGACCAACGGCGTTGATGCTGCTGGCATGCGCGGCCTGGATCACTGCGTCGGAGGTCTCAACTACGTGATTGCCTCTCTTGAGGGACATTGCCGGATTGTCTCCATTCGCGAGATCATGCCCGACGGGACCAGGGTGCGGCAGTCCACGGCGGAATTCCGCTACCGCGCTCCGGACTCCTACGACGACTCGCGCTACATGATGCTTCAGCACCGCGGCCGCGCAAACCGGTCACCGGACGACGCCGCCTGCGAGGTGCTCTTTCGTTATCAACGGGCGCTTGTGGGCGCCGCCGGAGAGAAGCGTCTCGAGGTCGATCATGCGGGCCTCACCCCGGTGGGAGAGCCGCTGTCGGTCTCAGCCATCGCGGGTTACGACGCGGAAAATCCCGAGCATGTCGAGGCGGTGCTGCGCCTGTGGGAGCCGCTGCTCTCCCGTCCGCTTCGTGGGCTCGATCTGGAGCAGTTCAGTGAGGCCTGCGGCATCCGTGCGCCGGAGGCGAAACTGGCGGGCCTCGCGCCTTAAGGGGCTGGGGATGTCGTCGGTAGCGCCCGCTTCAGCCTTGCTTCGAGCAGGCTCTCGTTGAGCGGCGGGCAAATTCCGCCACCGGTCGGATCGACGAGATCCCGCACGCTGTCATCGTCAATTTCGGTGATCGTGGGTTCATCGCCGTCGTCGGGATCCGCGTACTCCTTCAGCCGATCGAGACTGATCAGGCCGGAGGCATCGTAGACGTAGCCCTCAAACAGCAGCGCGACGTGCTCAACGAATTCGTAGTGCTGCCCGTCGGCGCACAGATAGGTTCCGCCGCCGCCCAGCACGCGATTGAGAACGACCGCAAAGGCCGCGCACTGTCCCCCGAAACCGACGCCGCGCGCTACGCTGGACTTGATCGCGGCGTCGATGATCTCGGGGCAGACGGGCATTCGCCAGGGTTACTGTCCGCCGGACGTCAGGCAGGCTTTGATCCAGGCGGCCGAACGAGGCTTGCCGTCGCGCGCTGACGGCGCGCCGCAGAATGCCATCAGGTCGAAGGGGGCTTCGCCCTGAACTTCCGCATTGCCGGTGATGCCGCGGCCGGCGGCGCCGATCGCGCCGGCCTGGCCGATGTTGATCGAGGTTGCGGGATGGCTGGCGACGGTCGGAGCTGGCGGCAACGGCGGCGGGGGCGGCGGCGGCGGTGGGGGCGGCGGCGCGGCGTAAGTACCGATTACGACGGCCGGATAGGCGCCGGCGAACTGCAATGGACAGGAGTCGCCCGCGACGCTCGAGTGTGGGCCCCACAATCCGATAACGGCCGTATTCGCGCGGTCGGCTGCCGACCAGCCGGCGGCGGCCGTCTTGTTGAGGATGTCGAGACCAAAGGCGCCCGAGAACTGGTTCTGGTAGCCCGCGCCGGTGACGTAGGCCATGCCGATATTGTTCACCGCGCAGGCATAGGGACCGACGCTGGCGCCGTCGACATTGTAGCCGACCTTGCCGAATGGACAGAGAACATTGAAGTCGTTCGAGAGCTTGGCCCAGGTCACGATGCCGACACTCGAACCGTTGTTGACGTACGGGTAGGAGACCGAAACCGTATAGCCCTGGCTGCGCAGGCTGTTGACGAACGTCATGTCGACGGTCGGCGCCTTGTTGATGCGGCAAGCGTATTGGGCCGGAACAGGCGTCGTGATCCAGCCGCCGGCCACCGACCAGGTCTGCTTCGTCGTCGCCGGAACCAGCACGATGGAGCAATCGAGCGAATAGTCCGCCGCTGTAAAGGACGGACCGCTGCCCAGGAAGCTGGCGAACAATGCGGTGGGATTCCCGTATGAGGGCCAATTCCAGTCGCCGAGCGGCAAATAGGCCGTTCCCACCGACGGATCGAAGGTCGTCAGGCCATATCCGCCACTATGCCCGGGCGGGTACGGCGTCCAGGAATTGCCGCAAGCCATGATGGCCCAAGACGGCGACGAGAGCGCCGTGCACATCGCAAGCGCGAGGACGGAGCGAAGAACTTGCTTGACGGGACGGGACTTCATGCTGGCTCCTCCAGAGTGCAGTGTCTGGGCGATAAACCGGAATTCAGGTTAATTGTAGGCAATCTAATCCTTGAAATAGTCAAGGCCCTGTCGTGGCATTTGTCAAATTTGCTGCGAGCTCCGCAGTCGCCTCCCACGACAGGATCGCGTTCGAAATGTTGGCAGGTTGGTGCCAGGTCGCTGGATCGGCGATTAAAACCCCGTCGGGACAACGATAAGCGACTCCTTCGATCTTTCGTGCGCCGGCAAAAGCGCAAGGATGCCCGCCGCCGATGGGTGCCGGGTAGTGGGCGGGGCCTGCCTCGAGCATGATCGGCCCGTCTTCCGTCTCAAGGAAATCGATCGTGCAATCGATCCGGTCGGGTTTGAAGCGGGCCAGAATTTCCGCGATCCTCGGGTGGGCCACGCTGCGAAGTCTCAGTATCTCCATGGCCGGATAGAGCGGGATGGCGCCTTGTCGGGCGGCTTCGGCAACGATCCGTCCGGCTAGTTCGCGAACCTTGAGGGCGTTCGTTGCTGCGATCGGAGAGACGTCTCCAGCCCAGCCGTAATAGGCGGCGACACCTGTTACCTTGCCGTCGAAGACGAAGGCTCGCCACTCCGCCGGCCAGACCCCTGGGCCCGCCAGCTTCGTGCCGGCGCGGTGAGGGTCTTCGCCGATGAGGAGGCGACCTGCGGTGATCCACGGGCGGGCGACAAACACTGACGGTCCGTCGGGGGCCCTGCGCGTAGCATTCGACGATCCGGTGATCGGCGACGTCGACGCTGCGCCGATTGCCACGACGGACCCACCCGGGCCCGACTTCGAGGTCGGGACCGAAACGGGTTTCGGGGGTTCCGGGGCCAGCGGCGCCGGCTCCCGCGATCGCCTTGAGAGCGCCGGAGGCCGCACGGACATGCCTGACCATCCAACCCTCGGGCACCGAATCCATTGCCGCGGCCAGGGCCTCGAGCACCCGGTCGGCATCCGGCGGCGCAGGCAAATCCTCCGGTTGCTGATCTCCAAGAAACTGCTTGGCGGCAGCGGCAAGCTTGCCGCGATATCGCTCCGGGATGCTGAGAGCTCCCGAGGCGAGCGACATTTCCTCTTCCGATAGTTCGAGGATAACCCTCGCCGGGATCGCAGGCACACCGGCGCGCTCGGTGATCGAAGCCAATGCCGGAGGTCACAAGCATCGAACTTGCCGCCCCGGCCGGTGGCCACGTCCGCGGGCGTTGCCCAGGTCGCGGTTTCGGCTGCCATGGCATCGGCGATCGCCTGGATTTCGGCCAGCTGTCGGGGAAGATCGGCCTTGGCGCGGAGCGCTCCGAGCACAAGGCGCCGCGCGTCGCGGCCAATGGCGGCGGTGCCGGCTCTTGCGTTGAGCGCGAGCATGAGTTTTCGCAAGGCGTCGAGCAATTTTGCTATCTCCGTTGAATCCTACGGCGAAGCTTACCGGTCGGCCTGGTCGTTGGGCATGAAAGGGATGACGTTTTCCGCGAAATTCGGCGGTGGCACGGGACGGAGCGCCTTGGGAGTCTCGCTCTGGAGGGCGCCAGCAAGCTGGAAAGTCGCGAAGACTGTTGCCTTCTGGAGCCGCTCGGGCTCGTCCTTCGTGACGTCCGACCAGCCGTTGGCAGCTGGTCGCCAGGGGTAAGGCGGGCTTGAGGGCGCAAGCTTCCGACCCTTCTCGGTTAGAAGCAGGGCGCGGCCGATGGGGCGCATTGTGGGCTGTCCGGATTGCCGGCGCCAGGCGTGTTCGTACCGTTCCTGCTGTGTCCACGTTGGTGCCGGGAAGGCGATGACATGTGGCGGGTAGGTCTCCGGTTCGAGCTCAAGGAGACCGATGGTCAGCATTCGGATGACGGTTGGACGCGGCAGGAAGGGCTCGCCGAGCCCATGAGGACAGTAAGTCGAATGGTGAACGGCCCGCCAGGCCGGTTGGCCGGTGCAGTCGAGATATGGCGGCTCTCCATCATGGGCGAGCCACCATAGGATTCGCTGCTGGGTGATGCTGCCTGGCGATTTGTCGTGCATGAGCGACAAAGTAAGCGGAAATCCCGCAAGGGACCAAACGGCCGGCGTTGAACGTTGCTAATCCCTATGTCATCGTCATGGTAACTGAATCCTTGAAAAAGACTCTCTATCGTTGTCGGATGCCGCTCAGCGCATCCCCGGAGGTTTGCTATGTCGCAGGATCGTGGACCGTCTTACGGACGCCGTCAGACCGCGGAGCCGCGCAAGCGGCAGTCCGCCACTCCGCAGCAGCCTGCCCGCCGCACCGCGCTCGACGAGGATCGCGAGGAGGGCGTCGCGGAGTTGCGCGGGGCCTTCGACGAGGTGATCGGCAAGGAGCACTGGAAGCGGTCGAAATTCCGCTATTTCCTCGGAGCGGGCCTGCTCAAGGGGTCATGGTCAAGCTTGCGTAGCGGCGTGGGCGGCTCTCTCGCGCGCGGAAAGGGCTTCTATCAGGCTGCCATGGGGCAGCGGTCGGAGGGGGACATCAATCCCGTACTGGAATCGGATGCGGGACGCCGGTTCGCGGTTGAGATGGTCGAGCGCGGGGTGGGAGACGAGGACATCAACAAGATCATCGACAATACCTGCCGCGGCTTCTGGTTCTACGCCGCGATGGCGGCCCTGATCATGGTCGTCGGCGGGCTCTCCTATCTCTACAGCCCGCCTTCCGGTCAATCCTGGCGCGTG
>JAYDZG010255484.1:0-15568 GCA_034509265.1 Microcambeva bendego
GATCGTGGCGAACAGGCGATTGATGTACCACGTGCCCTCGACGATCACCTGCAGCTGGCGGCCACGGTAGCCGCCGGCGGCGAGAAATTGCTCGGGCTCCTGGAAGTTGTTGTGGAAGGTGCCGTTGTCGTCGCGCGCAATCCCAACCTCGGGGGCGATGATCTCCCCGGGCGGCAGCGAGGGACCGTCGTGGACGGTGACGATGCCGACCATGTCGCGGCCGGCCGCGATGACCACCGGCGTGAAGCCGTGGCGGTCGGCGATTGTGAGCTGCATGCCGTCGAGAACCTGCTGCTCCTGCGGGCTCAGGGCGTGGCCGTACACACGCTCGTCTGTGATGATCGCAAATTGTGTGGTGTTGATCGCGTAGGTGCCCTCGCGAAGGACCTTGCGCTGCGGTCCCTTCTGTCCGCCGGACTGCAGGAAACGCCGGGCGTCCTGGAAGTCTGACTTGTCATCGCTGTCGTTGGCGCCGAGCACCTGTGAGGCCCCGAGCGGCGCGCCGTCACGCGCGAACACGTAGGCGATTTTGCCCTGTCCGACCGTGACGAGGTCGGAGCGGTGGATGCGGTACATGAAGGGGAAGAGGAGGTGCAGGCCACCGCGCAGCACGTCCGGCTCGTAGCCGGCTTCGCCGTTGAGCGCGATGAATCCTTCGCGGACCGAGCCGCGTCCGGACCAGAGCTTCTCGACGATGCCAACCTGGTTGTTGGGGATGTAGCGGAAGACGCCGGCGAGCTTCAGCAGCAGGACCAGCGCAACGGATGCGACGACCCCGAGGAGGAAGGTCGGATGGATCGTAGTGAGGTATTCCATGAAGGATAGTCTCCGATGTCGCGCGATGTCAGCGTGGCAGCGGTTCGCGGCCGTTTTCGCCATCGCGCGGTCCTGCCGGATGCCGGCGGATGCAAGCTATGTATCGAACCCTTGGTTCGTAGTTCAGTGGAACCGGCCGCAATTTTGGCCTCAGTGGTTAATGTCTGTGGAGAGCTTCGATCATCCCTTCGAAGGATTCGTCTGTGTGTCACAAGCGGGGCCGCCTTTCGTGGACACCTAAGGCTGCGGGCATGCCGCTTCAGCACCGCGTTCTCGCGAACCTGCGCTTGCCAGCGTAGGCGCCGAGGCACTTCCTGGGCTCAGGACGTCAAAGATACTCGTCTGCTTATAATCGCCGTGGAGGTGCTCGAGCCGCTTCCAGGCCCGCGGGTTGATCCACAACACCTCGGTGCGGTCCCTGGCGCCATCGGCATGCGCCCGGCAACTGACCCTATGCCAGCCTGGAAGTGCCTTATCGTAGAGCTCACTCGGATACCCTGAAATAACCACGCTTGCCCGCGAACTACTGGCCAGAGCCAAGAGCTCTGAGTGCTCGGAGGGGGCGCCGAATTCCTCCTTATAGCGAAGGTATCGAGGTGCGCTTGCTCGGGTGTCGAACAGATATGGTGGATCGATGTAGAAGAGAGTTTCTTCTCCGTCGTGCTGCTGGATAACTTCCAGCGCGTCGCGGTTCTCGATCGTAACGCCACGTAGACGATCGATGATCAACGGGAGTGCATCGCTCAACGAGCGCCAGTCCATCGCAGGGACCGTCCCGTTTCGGTTGCCGTTGGCCCGAAAGCCGGTGGTCCGTCCGGAATTGCTATTGCTGCCAAAGCCCATGAACGAGACCACAAGCAATCGACGAGCCCTCTCGACGGGATCCTCGGTCGGCTCATATGCATCAACAAATTCATCTCGGGCGAACGGCGTCAACTCGACGGCGGATACGAGCCGGGGTCCCAGCGCCGGATCACGCAAGACCCTGAACAAGTTCACGATCGATCCGTCCAGGTCGTTGTAGACCTCGGAATGACTGCGTTCCTTTCGAAGCAGCACGCTGCCTCCGCCGCCGAACGGTTCAACGTAAATCCGATGCGGCGGCAGGTGATCCAGAATGAAGGGAGCCAGCATCCATTTGCCACCATGCCAGCGCACGGCGGGGCGGGTTGGCGCACCGGGCCGCGCAAGCGCTTCCTGGGCGCCTTTTGAGCGCACCTTGAAGCTGGGCGGATGAGGACTTCCCTTCTTCGGCATTTCTATCTTTTCGCACTGGAAGCTGCATGTCGGCAGCGAAAGCTGCGGCGGTGTCCACGATCTAGTTTGTGGGAGCTTTGGCGGTCGCCCTGGCGTGGATCGCCTTGAGCTTCTCAGTCACCTGAGCGACGCTCAACGGGCCTTCCATACGAGTGGCAAAACCATCGCCGACGGCGAAGACCGTTGGCAGAACGGTGACCCGGAAACGTGCGGCGATCTCCCGGTTGGCCGCGATGATGGTCGAGGCCTTGGCGATCGCCTCCTTGTCGGTGGGCGCCGGCGGCGCCAAGCCTCCCAGGACCGCGGTATGCGCTGTAGCGTAATCCTTGGCCGCGAGAGCGCTTACCGACATAGCGACCCCTTCGGAGGAGGTCGGGAACTCCTTCAGGACAACACGCACCTTCCCGTCGGCAGCGGCGGCTTGCTCGACGGCGGTGGCCGTGGCGCGACAGGCCGCGCAGCCGGGATCGAAGAAGTGGACGAGGGTAATTTCAGCATCCTTCGGACCCAGGGACGGGTCGTCGGGACGGATCATCCGTTGTGCAGGCTTGTTCCGCTCCTCATAGCTCAGGATGATGTCGAGAAGGATCTCAGGCCTCGCTCTGAGCTTGGCGATCACCGCGTCCGCGAGCAGGTCGATCATCTCCGGCGAGAGCCCCGGATCTGCGGGGTCTGAGGTGGCGGCAGTCGCAGGCGCTGGGTTGACCCCGACCAGATCGGCCTTCGGGAGAGTGGGGGACTTTTCAAAGAACGCGGCCAGTCCGTCTGCATATGCGCGCGTGGCGTCCTGGACGCCTTTTTGTGGCTCGGCGGCGGGCGCGGCCGCGGGATTGGCCAGGCAGGCTGCGAGCAACGTTGCCAGTATGAGGGCGGGGACGGGCTTCATGAAACGGATCTCCGACGGGGCCCTGCAACCTCGGAGAGACCGGTCGCGGGGTCAACTTTGAGCAGGCATTTCCCCCGTAATTCACGATCACGTAGCGGTCATCTTTCGTTAACGTTCTTAAGGATTCGTCTGCCATTCACCGGAACCTCTCCGGAGGTTCGGGACGATTGGATTCGATCCGTTAGGGAACCCTTAATATGGCGGCAAATACGGTCCTTTCGAAGGGAGAAGACCGTCTCGTGTACAGCACCTTGCACCACATTCAGGACACCGACGCCGTCGGGCTTGGAGAAGCTCTCGAGCTCGTCAGCCAAGGATTCATTCTCGTTCGTCCCGATGGCCGAATTGGCTTTGTCAACGAGTGTGCGATCAAGCTGCTCGAGCTGCCCGCATGGTTGATCAACGGTCCGTGCCGTTTCCGGGATCTCATGACCTGGCAAATGGAAAACGGCGAATACACCGCGGCAAAGGTCGAGCACCGGGAATTCGTTCGGTCGGGCGCCATGGCGGCCAGGACCGGCAAGTTCCAATACGTTCGTCCGAACGGGACCGTCTTGGAAGTGCACTACGTGCCCCTGAAGAACAGGGAAGGCGGAAGTGTGATCACCATGGTCGACGTCACCGCCCGCGATCGCGAGGCGGCTTTTCTCGCGGAGCAGAAGGAACGAGCCGAGCGGGACGCGCTCGCGAAGGAGCAGTTCTTCGCAATGATGTCTCACGAAATGCGGACACCACTGAACGGTGTGCTTGGCATCGCGGAGATCCTGGCGGATACCCCGTTGACCGACGAGCAGCGTCGGCATTTGGACGTCCTACGCGAGAGCGGAGACGACCTGCTCCGGATCATCAACGCGGTGCTCGACTTCTCAAAGATGAGCTCGGGCGGCGCCTTTGACCTCGAGGCAGCGCCGTTTGATCTCCGTCGCGCAATTGGGGCCGCCGCGGCGACCGTACGTGCTCAGGCCGAAGCAAAGGATATCGAGCTCAGGGTCGATATTGCCGAGTCTGTTCCGGTCACGCTGGTCGGTGATGCTGCCAGGCTGAAGCAGGTACTCCTCAATCTTCTCGGGAATGCCGTGAAGTTTACGGACGAAGGCCGCGTCACCGTATCCGCGTCGAGCACCTCGTCCGGCCACGGAAGGAGCCGGGTGCGGTTCGAAGTTCGCGACACGGGCATCGGAATTCCGAAAGAGGCGAGGGATTCCCTGTTTGACGCCTTCACGCAGGTCGATGCTTCGGTGTCCCGTCGGTTTGGCGGCACCGGTCTGGGGCTCGCAATCTGCCGTAAGATCGTCGAGAAAATGGGTGCATCGATCCAGGTTGAGAGCACCGTCGGCCGCGGCAGTGCATTCTCGTTCGAGATCGAGCTGCCCGTGACTTCGGAAACGACGGTCGACTCGGTCGTCGCGCTGCACATCCCACCAATCCCGCAAAAGCGCATTCTTCTCGCCGAGGACAATGCCACCAATACGTTGGTGGCCACCGAGCTCCTGACCCGGATGGGACACGAGGTCGTCGCAGTTTCCAACGGCCGGGAGGCAGTGGACGCCGTAGCCGCACAGGATTTCGATGTTATCCTGATGGACGTGATGATGCCGGAAATGGACGGCTTGACAGCTAGCCGGGTCATCAAGGCGACAGAGAAAGGTCGCTCAGTCCCGATCATCGCGCTAACCGCAAATGCCCAGCGCGACCGGCATGATGCCACTGTAGCCGCCGGCATGGAGTTCGTTGTCCAGAAGCCGATTTCTCGTCATCGATTGGAGCAGGGCCTGCACCGATTGTTCGGAAGTTGCGCTCTCGAGCACGCGATCGCCGAGACGCCGGCAAGATCCGCGGACGCACTGCCGGTCGTAGATCGAAGTGCTTTTGCGGAGTTCACCGAAGAGATGGGTCCGGCGGCGGCTCGGATGGTCGAAACCTTCATGGCAGAGACCCAGAAATCGATGGGAGAGCTTCTCCATGAAAGCGATGGTCTCAAGATCGTACGAACCGCGCATTCACTGAAATCGTCTGCCGCTCTGTTCGGATTTGCGAGACTATCGGCGCTCGCAGCTGAACTCGAAGAGAACGGGGCGGAGAGTGCGAGCGAGCCCATGATCAACGCGATCGCCAAAGCATTTGAGGAAACCTGCGCCGCCGCCAGAGCGGCCGCTTAATTGGGAAACGAGGGAAGCCTGCAATGAACTTCGCCCTGCAAAAGGACGTCAAGGGAGACCACAAGACAGCCTCGGATCGATCGAAGACGCTGTTGGTAATCGAGGACGACAAGGTCCAGCGGATGTTCGTCCGTGAGATCGCTGAACCGGCTGGATTTGCGGTCGACGAGGCCCCGTCTCTTGAAGAGGCCCTGCAATGCTTGGCCCGGCGCAGCTACGACACTGTCGTGGTGGACCTTGCGCTCGGGAACCATGATGGCGTTGAAGTCATCCGGCGCATTGTGAGCTCCGGAAAGCGTCCGGACGTGATCGTAATGTCGGGCTTCGAAAACCGCATCCGGGACGCAGTTGCACGGATGGCGACCGCCAACGGTCTTGTGGTCCTGGGCGATCTCAAGAAGCCAGTCAAGCCGAGCGATCTGCGCATGTGCCTAGCCGGCGCCACGGCGCGCGTGGACCGCAAGGCTGGACTGACCGACGTTGCCAATGTGGCGAGGAGGGAGTTGGCCGAGGCGCTGGTATCCGGACGGATTGCGCCGGTATTTCAGCCGCAGGTATCGCTTTCGACCGGGGACATCGTTGGCGTCGAAGTGATGCCGAGCTGGGTCAGTTCCCGGCACGGTGAGATTCCTGCCGAAGTGATCGTCAGACTGGCGGAGGCTGAAGGTCTCGCCGGCGCTCTCTCCGAGCGCATCCTGGATTGCGCGTTGCGCGAAGGCGGGCGCTGGTGCAAGTCCCGGCCAGATCTCCAGGTCGCGGTCGATCTTCCATCGAGCATCCTGACCGACCTCGAATTCCCCGATCGCCTGGCCGTCAAGCTGCGGTACGCGGGAATGCGGCCGGAGAACTTCTGCGTCGAGGTGACCGAAGTCGCTGCGCTGGAGAATATGCCGGTGACCTCCGATGTGATGGCTCGTCTGTCGATCAAGGGTGTCGGTCTCACGCTCGATGAATTCGGCACCGGTTCGGCATCGCTGTCGCTCTTGCGCAACTTCCCCTTTGGGCAGATCAAGATCTCGAAGTCATTCGTGGCCGACATTCACCGGTCGACGTCCGCTTGGTCGATCATCCAGGGCGTAGTCGCCACGGCGAAGGCCACGAGTCTCTCGACACTTGCCGACGGCGTCGACACGCGCGTCGCCTCGGAGGCGCTGGCCAGCATCGGGGTCGACTTCGGGCAAGGCGCGCTCTACTCGAGCCCAACGACGGCTGAGGAGGTTTCCGCTCTGCTGCAGCAGTAGTCGATCGGGACGAGCTGTGCTACGACTGGGTGCATGAACATCGTGCAAATCGACGTCGAAATCGACCATATCCGGCCGGTAGGGGTCACATTCACTGCGGACGATCTGGTGGTCGAGCTTGCAGACGGTCGCCGCTTATCGAATCCGCGCCTGCGGGCGGCGAGCACGGCCGAGCGCGCGGCATTTGATCTGCAACCCACCGGGATTCATTGGCCGGCTCTCGACGAGGATCTCAGCGTCGTCGGGATGCTAAGGCCGCCTTGCAATTGAACCGGCGCGCACGCCGTAGCGCGGGCGGAAAGCGTGGAAAACCAGTCGCTGCGCGCTGAGAATTAGACCCACACGACCTAGAATGGCCGCCTTGCAGAAGGGGCCAGCAGTTGCACGCCACGGGTAGAAAAAGGCTCAATCCATTTGAGGTGCTCGGCGTCGGCCCCGATGCTGACGACAAGGCCGTGCGGGAGGCATTCAATCGGGTGGCCAAGAGTTGTCACCCCGACAAGCGACCGGGCGACGACAGCGCGACGGCTCGTTTCGTGGATGTCCGAGCTGCCTATGACCGCATCAAGACCGTCAGTCTGCGTCGTACGGCGGCAGTTGAGTACGGCATGATGGTGACAGCGGCGCCCGGCGCCGCCGAACTGAATGATGCCTTTTCCGCCTTCTACAAGACGATGGATAGCTACGCTCCCGCCGGGGGAAAACGTCACTCCAGCATTCCGGCAAACGGCGCCAACGTGTTGAGAGAGGTGTCCGTGACCCTCGAACAGGCCTATCGCGGTGGGACGTTCTCGATGGAGTATCCATCGGCAAGATGTGGCGGATGCCACGGCGCCGGCCGGATACAAACTCATGGGAAGCAGCTGTGCCCAACCTGCGGCGGTGCACGGTCCATCCGGTCATCAACCCAATCACGGATGAAGATTCAGTTGGGCTGCCCCACCTGCGAGGCGCGGGGATCGGTGAATTGGGTGGTCTGTAGTGGATGCGGGGGAGCCGGACAGGTGAGTGCCGTCTCGGCCGCCATCGAGATACCGCGTGGCGTCAAATCGGGCGAGGAAATCTTGCTTGAAGGTTATGGCGGACCTGGAAGCGCCGGCGGCGCCGCAGGCAACCTAGTTGTGCAGATACGCGTCCTGGAGCACCCGGCTTTCCGACGTGACGGAGACGACCTCGTACATCGGGTAAGGCTCAACGTGTGGGATGCCGCGCTAGGTGCGAAGCGCAACATCCGTGGCATCGATGGAGAAGCACTCGAATACGAGATCCCCGCCGGTTGCCAGCCAGGCTCGATGGTTCGCGTTCCGGATGGAGGCATGCCGGCGCGGGATGGCGGGCGAGGCGCCCTGTTGATCGCCGTCGCAGTTATGATCCCGAACGCGGCCGATGGCTTGGCTCGGGATGCGTTTCAGCGTCTCCGCCGCGAGTTCGGTGGCAGCGCTGGCTGAGTGTCAAAGCGAGGCGCTCGCCGTCGCGACGTCGTTCTGCGCCGCCTTGATGACCGCAAGGTGCTCGTGCAGGCCGTCCAGCAAGCACTGCACCTCGCCAGTCCAGAGCCTCTGACTTCCCAAGGCAGACCTCGCGATCCTCGTGCCGAATTCGCGCGCTACCGTGGCTCGCTCCTCCGTGTGCGCCGGGCCGAACTTCTCGATCAGGAAGGACATCAGTTCGCGCATCGGCTCCCTCATCAGCCCCTCGACGTGGCCACACAGGCGGGCGCCGAGCAGCCGGTCCAGGAAACTCTCCGCGTAGCCATAGTTCTCGATCGACCCGCGGCCATCTGCCTCAAACACCTCGCCGGCCGCTTCCGAAAAGGCTGCCGATTCCGGGTATTGGCAGGGGCTGGTCCACCAGCAATCGTGAGACAGCGGGCCCAATCCGGGGATAGGAGAGGCATCGGTTCCGACGGTGCGCGCAGCCAACTTGGAAACGAACAGCTTGCGCCCCGACGAGGTGTCGCGCCGGCGTTCCGCTGACAACCAGGCCCGATAGAGTGCGCCGATCTCGTTGCCTCGCTCCTTTTCGATCCGGCCGAGGATCCTTGCCGAATCGAGGAGGCCACCTTCCCAACGATCGAGCGGGTCGACTGCAGCCGACGCTGCGGTCGAGGGATAGACCGATCCATCCTTCAGGGCGCTGTCGACAATCGTGGGATCAAGCCCAGGCATCGGTCCCAGCCCTCCGGTCCGCCCGAGGAGAGGACGAAGCAAGGGAATTGCCCGATAGGCCGCATTTGCAACGGGATTACGCGGCGGCGTCAACGAAAGCTCTCGCGCCGCCGCACGCAGATATCCTTCAAACAGCAGAACGTAGTCCTGAAATTCCCTGGCGGATGTTCGATCCATTACGCATCTCCCGCCCCCAATATCGATCGCAGTCTACCCCAGTACTGGCATCCCAGCAATTCCAGTCAAGGATTACTTTATTATAACTCAAGGGTTTAGCGGCCGCACCTCCTTGGAGGAGGCGACTGAAGGGTTCAGCGCGGGCCAGGCGCGCTATCTATAACGGCCTCATCGCTGTGAGCCGCTTCCTCCTTCGCGGCAGGGGCGTCGCTCTCCGGCTGCGTTTCGGCGGCCGAGCCCCGCATCGCGGAGGCGCCCGAGATCCAGCCCGGTGCTTTCGACTGCGACGTGGCGGTCGGTTCGCTCTGCGGCGGCGAAACTCGAGGCTGGTCAGCCATGCGGGAGAGTGCACCGAAGGTAAGCTTGTCGATCACGGTCGCAACGACGACTGCCGCCAAGGCAACAGGACTATAGATACCCATCGTTCGATCTCCTTTGGATTTGTCTGGGATCGAATCTCGACGAGCAACTTGCAAGAGTCGAGTCCTTGCTGCTTGCAAAAAGAAACGGGCCCCTGCGAGCTCGCAGGGGCCCGTTTCCGACTCTCGTCCGGCGCTTAGAACGCCGAGAACTTGAAGTCGATGCCCGACTTCACCATGTGCGTGGTCGGGTGCACTTCGACCGAGCCGAGGCCGACGTTCGAGAAGTAGCTCTTCTTGCCGAAGTCCGCATAGACGTATTCGGTCTTCCAGGAGAAATTGTTCGCGATCATCCAATCCACGCCGGCGCCGGCGGACCAACCCACGTGGGTCTGGGAGTCGAACGCACTGACGCTGCCGCCCGGATAGCCGATGTTGGCGGTCGCTTCGTTGTAGCCGACAGCGAGGCCGCCGGTGCCGAAGATCATCACGCGATCGATCGCGTAGCCCAGCTTGCCGCGGACGGTGCCGAATTTGTCGATCTTCGAGGTCGCGCCGAGGCGGTAACCGGCGATCGAGGCGATGGTCTTGCTGTCGTGGATGTCCGCCAGCGCAGCGTCGCCGACGATGCCGATCACCCAGTTCGGGTGGAACTGGTAGTTGTAGCCCAGCTCCGCTCCGAAGAATCCCCCCTCGGGTTTCAACCCAGTGGCGAGCGGCGCGCCGCCGATCGAGACCTTCGTGTCGTCGCCGGCGAAGCCGTAGCCGCCGAAGATTCCGACATAGCCACCGGTCCACGTGAAAAAGGGCTGTGCGTACGGCACAGCCGATGCAATCGGAGCCTTCGCCATGGCGCGCGGCAGATCGGCGGCGCCGGCCGCTGACGACAGGAGCGCGAGCGCAGCGCCTGCCAGCAGAAACTTCTTCATCGATATTCCCCTTTCAAGGATTCAGTTAATGCTCATCCGTCCCGACCAGGCCGGAACTGCTGTCGATTAAACATGACGTTTCGTGAGAGGGAAGACGGTGGCTCCGGAGCGCTCCGGTGAGATCTGGTGACAGCCAAGGATTCGACTGTCATTCACTCGGAGTGAGATAAAAATGTCACTCGTTTTCCACATGACCGAGAAATCAGTGGAATTCGTGCGGTGGCGCCGCCCGGCTGGCACGTGATCTCACGAAGGCTGACGTGTTAACGCGGAGCCGGGGACTTTCGGCTCGAAATCGAGGGAGAACGACGGCGCGCCCGGGTTAACGGCGTGCTCCAGTCTATCGGCGGCGCCGAGCCGCGATGGCGCAGGAAAGCAGTCTCAGGCCGCAGCTACCGGCGGAATAGTGGCGCGACGCTGCGCCTCTGTCAGGAGCTCGGCGGCGAGCGAAGCGATCCTGATCGTTTCCAGCGGGCCATCACCGGACCACATTGTCTCACGTTCCAGTGCAATCTGTCCCATGATCAGGATTGTCTGCCAGGTGAGCTCGTGTTCCTCGCAGAAGCGCGCAACCTGATGCTTTGGCTCGGCAGCGGGGCCGTCGTCATGAAAGCACTCGGCTGCCGCAACGTTGACGAGATAATCGACGAGCAGCTGGATCTTGGGCACGTCGCTGGTGGAGCTGTTGCCACCGTCGACGACCGTGTAGGTCATGCCGCGGCACGCGGAATGGGCGGCAAACGCCACGCATGCCGCCGCCGAGAGGAGAAGATTTCTTTGCTTCCACCCGCGACGTTTGTCGCTGCCTGAGTAATGTATGTGGCATACGAACTGGCCGGCATCGATTGCAGCCCAGACCTCCGGATCGTTCGGTTCGTCCGTGTTTCCCATGCGTTTGCCGATCCCGATCAACAGATCCTGCGGTTGCGGCGGCACGCCGCCACGCAAGTTCGCGACCGCCTCGGCGATCTCCGGGACGGACTTGGCGATATCGATCTCGCGAAGGAATTCGCTGTCAGAGCTCGGGAAAATGAAAACCTTGAACCAGTCCTGTAGCACTGCGCCCTGCCAGAACCCGGCGTAGCGCCGCCTGGCTCCGTTCCAACGATCCTGATGAGCGGCTTGGAGGGTGCTCACGGCGGGCACAGGTTCTCTTGAGGGAAGCGACATTGCGGCATTCTTCTGACTTAACCTATGTAACTCTCGTCACCGCCACGGTCCGCTGTCAAGGCGCGGCGCGCTGATCTCCGCGGAACACTCAAGGCCACAACACAAATGGTTAAGGCGTGGTTTGAGTTCCGCACTACCGAAGGTATCCTGTCAAGGATTCGGGCTGCGGCGTGTCGTTTTCCATCCATCCTTTGCATGGGAACCGATCGTTAACTGCAAACGAGCCGAAACGGGGTTCAGCAAATTGCGGGAACGACTCGGGAAATTCGGATCGCACAGTAAGATACCTGCATTGCGACTGCGCGTGCTGACGCTGCCCTTGAGAGCCAAGGGCAGCACTTCGCGAGTTACTGCCCTTCTCGTCGGAAACGGTGGCGCCGGCGCTTTGGTCGTTTGCTTTGCCTGCCGAGGACTTCGCTGTACCGGTGGAATGGCGCCGAAAGGCGTCAATATTCGGCAGTATCCGACGATTTCCTGCCCATTGGTGCGACAGATCAACTCTTCTCGCTCGTTGGCTGCAATCATCATGGTGGAAGAGTGGTGCGCCGCGCATCAGCTGCGGCAGTAATTGAAAGGGAACTGCCCATATTGTTGCTGATTGTCGGAGGGCCTTACGTGAAGGCACCTTCGCCCGCGGCGAGTTAATAGCCCATGTAAACCTGGGCAGCAAATCTAGGAATTCTGCACATCAGCACGCTTGAAGGACGAACCACCTGAGCGGCGATGCCTGGCGGTCCCCTTGGAATGACAGCTCGATCGGAGGTTGCGGAGGTCTGGCTTGGCCAGGAACTGGCTGCTTGTGTTCAGCGGTATCGGAGGACGGTAGCTGAGGAGAGTCAGTCCAACTTGAGGGTGATTTGCCTCAATCCCAGGGTACTGGGCAGCATTTAATCGAATCCTGCCCAATCCGGCGTGATTTTTGGCGCGCGCCAATTTTCCGGCGAAGGCTGCCGGGTGATGTCGCGTATGGGCAGTATTTGGCTCCGAACTTCCCGATCGTCCGTCGACTGGGAGACAGGCCGTCGCAGAACGAAAGCGCCGTTCGGGAAGTTGATTGGAGAGACAAGTGGCAGCAAACCGCAAGCTACTGCCCTTCCGATGTATCGAACTCGTTGTTCTCAAAGAGGAAAAGGGGCTTGGCTTAGGCTCGATTTCAGGGGACAGTTTGCACGATAACCTTCCTTATCAAGCAAACTTGGATAGACTACACCAATTCCGAGCGCGACACCCATAAATGCAACCACAAAGACAATCAAAAGCGACCCAAGAGATGGGAAGTAAACAACCAAACGCTGCCCATCTCGCTGACCAACCAAGAGGAGTTGCGCTCGTAGTATGCCGCTGAAATGCAGGTATATTACTGTGTGATCGGGATTTTATGAGCGAAAACAGGGAATTGCGGGAACCTGAATTGATCGAAACGGCGCCTGACGGTGATGTGCCGCTTAACCTGCCTGTGACCTTGGGCGGTGTGCTGGACGAGGGGACCTTGGCCAAGGTCCGGAAGGTGCTGACCGACGGTACGCCTGCAAACACTCGGAGGGCGTATGCGACTGACTTGCGGTATTTTGCGGCTTGGCGAGCAGCCTCCGGCTTCCTTGAGACTTGGCCGGTGCCGGCTGACGTCTTGATACGGTTTGTGGTCGAGCAGGTCGAAGGCATGCCACAGCCAGTCGACGAGGCGTTGGTCCGGCAAGGATTCAAGAAGAAGGCCGGTTCACACTCTTGGTCCACGATCGAACGACGCGTCGCAGCGCTGGCGACGGCTCACCGCATGCGTGGCCTGCCGTCCCCGACGGCGCACCCGCAGGTCACCGAGGTCGTGGGACGCGCCAGGCGGGCTTGTGTGGCCCGAGGGTGGGTGCCACAGCGCAAGGCCGCGGCAGAACGCCGCGTGCTCGAGAAGATGCTCGCGACCTGTGATCATCGCCTGGTTGGGATCCGTGATCGCGCCTTGCTCCTGTTCGGCTTCGCAACCGGCGGCCGCCGGCGGTCAGAGATCTCCGAGGCGACCCTGGAGCGGCTGCAACGGGTCGGAGGGGAATTCGTCTATCGGATGGGTCGAACCAAGACCGAACAGGAGGGGAGCGAGCGGCCGGTGCCGATTGCCGGCAAGGCGGCCAAGGCCCTGGACAAGTGGTTGACCGCCTCGGGGATCCAGGCGGGGCCACTCTTCCGCGCGGTCTGGGACAGCGGCACACTGATGGAAGAGGCAATCAGCGTCGACACGGTCGCGCGGATCGTCAAGCGGCGCGCCGAGTTGGCCGGACTCGACCCTGAAATGTTCGGCGGTCACAGCCTGCGGGCAGGGTTCATGACCGAGGCCGGTTACCGGCGCATCAGCATGATCGAGGCCATGAACCTGTCCGGGCACAAGGACGTTGCAACGGCGGCTATCTACTATCGGGCAGGGGAGGTGCTTCGGGTCGAGGCCGGACGAATGATGGATGACGGCGACGACGAACTCGCGCCGGCGTCACCCTTGTCGACGGAAGATTCGGTCCGACCGCACACCGCCGCGGCGGGGTTAGTTGCTCCTGCGTCCGGGCGCGACAGTCAGCCGATCGATGCAATCGGTCCGGCCAACGACACCGATCGAGTCGGAGAAAGCGCCCAGGTTATCGATGATCTCGAGATGGTCGCGGCCGACAAACATGAGTCGCCGCCTTCGAGCGACTGCGACATTCCGTCCTGCGAAGGGCCGTCCGCAGCTTCGGAGTATCGATCGTCCGCGTCGCCTCCGGCGGACGGTTTCAGACCTTCGTTCCTATCGGAGTGAACGACCTTAACCTTGTGCGATAGCTGAGCGCTTCTCAGCCCCCGTAAATCCGGCAAAAGGATCCGACTTCCGGCAATCACAGCGCGCTTCCGCGCTGTGATTGGTAGCCTTCACCAAGCATACCAGTACCTGCTCGTCGTGGTGCCCGAGTTGCCGAAGATCACGACTTTGTTCGTCCAGACGGTCGCCGAAAAGCTGGCCACACCAGCCCCTCCGGAACCCAACAAGACCCAGGATTCCCCGTTCCAATAGTATGCAGTCACGGATCCGCTGGGGCTGGCACTGACAGCTCCGGCGGACGTGCTAATCCTCACGGCTCCTCCGGAGTAATTGAGCTGCATGTATTTGCCGGCGGTTAGACTCTGCGCCACCGAGAACGTGCCGACCGAGCAGGCGACGGACGTGCCACCGGTCCCGATCGCGGTCTGGTTGATCAAGCACTGATCCGGATAGGTGTTAGCGATGGACCCATTGCCACCGGTGGGGGCCGAGCTGAAGTTTAGCGTCACTGCAGTCGACGATCCGGTGTTGCTTTCGGTGTCGGTAACTTGGACCGTGAATGTTGTGCCGCCTGAAGCAAACTGCACCAGCGGAGAACCTGAGATCGTAACCCTGTTCCCGCTGATACTGGCTGTCAGCCCCTTGATTTGAGACGAAACAATTTTGGCGCTGGAATAGCTCCCCGAACCACCGCTTACGGTCGCGCTCGTTGAGAACGCCGCGCCATTGGTGACGTTCGAAAAGCTATTTGAGACAGGAACGATCGTCAGATTGACTGGTACGGTGATTGAGATCGAGAACGGAGTTGGCTGCGATGCAGTTGTGCCGTCGGCGGAATCGGTCGCTACGATAGTCAGGTTTGTAAGGGAACAAGCCGCAGTTGGCGTGCCTTGAATGACAGCGTTGCTACTTGTGAACGTCAGTCCGGGGCAGAGGTTGGGCAACGAGATTGCCGTTCCTCCCTGCCAGAGCGCAAAGGACTGAGAGCCCAGCAAGTTGCTGGCGGACGCAGACGGTGTTTGCGTGATCGCTGCACCGACTTGACCAGATACCGCGCCAGTAGCACCGACTGAGACAGCGAGCGGTGGACTTACGTTCACGCTTGTCGTGGCGGTCTTGGAGAAGGTGCCGTCGGATGTGGTTTCAGTCCAGGTAACAGTAAATGGCGTCGAACTGCCGACGGTCGGCGCCCTGCCGATCCACGTCGTCCCGCTCCCTGCAATAGCCAAGGACAGAGACGGAGTGGAAGGACTTGGGGACATCCCCACGGTTGGGGAAATGATGCTCGTCGAGAGGGCGCCAGAGAAGGGTTGACCGCTATGGACAGTGGTCAAAGTCGGCGTCACAGAGAATGTCGCATCCGCAACGGTGATCGTCTGCCAGGCCGAACCAGGTGAGGTTGCTCCGTTGCTGGATGAATCGGTAACCCTTACCGCGAAGGTGAAGGTGCCGGCCGCGTTTGGCGTGCCAGCAACGACACCCGTCGAAGGATTGAGCGTCAGGCCGCCCGGCAATGCGCCGCCGGCCGCCGTCCACGTGTAGGGGGCTATGCCGCCGGTCACCGCCAACGGCCCGGATGTATAGGGCGTCCCCGCAGTCGCAGATGCAGTGAAATTGCCGGTGGGCG
>JAYDZG010256198.1:0-11530 GCA_034509265.1 Microcambeva bendego
CTGCTAGATTGCTGCTGGTGGGTCCTTAAGCAAGGCCCTTAAACCTCAATTGCTGGGATGACCGAAGTATGTGGGTGCAGTCTTCAAAATGCTGAGTAAGCACCCTGATCAACAGATAGAGAGGTGACTGTACAAAGTGCACAAAACTTGTTTCAGATACACCAACAGGCATGTAGTAGGTAAACAAGGTCTATGCGACACAACTGTGTTAAAACATATCAAGTGCTCACAAGAACTATTTATTTGGGCCTGGTGGGTAAACACAGACCTATAATATCCATGTCCGGTGGTCATGGATGAATGGTGTAACACTCCTCCATTGGACTCAAAAAAGTAAAAATAATTTTTGTATGCTTCTTAATTTTGCAGTGTGGTTGAATTGTCTTAATCCATTATGCTAACTATCAATGGTGTAAATCACTCCTACAATGGACTCTGCATGTTTTGCATGTTAGATGGTGGATGAACGATCGGAGGTTTTTCATGGTTTTGGGCTGGAAAAGCTTTTAAATCCTTTATGTGTTGGCATAACAATTCAAATGTACACAAAGTAGATCTAATAATAAATTATTTGCAAAGTTGTAGGTAGAAAGAATTGCCAGCACAAAATCCCAAATTCAAACTTATCCATCTTTTTGGGACAACCTGGAATTTCTTTGTTTAAAATACTGTAGTGTGCAAACAGTGCTCAATAAGGTTCTTCAGCCTTTGTGTGAGTAAACTCTTATAGTCTTCAGTTCTTCCATTCACTGGGTACAATGGGAAAACCAGCTCCACTTTAATGTCCATAGTCTTGAAAAGTTTTTGTTTCAAAAACAAAAGATGTCACATTTATAAAGTTATCTTTCTTTATATTTTTCCAGCGTCGTATCAGCAAAAAATGCTTTCGGTTGAGCACGTAGTCACATCGCCATCACATGAAAATCTTCTTCCCATTAAAACTTCTATGCGCAGTCCAAAAAAGATGGAAATTAGGGGGGGCACTAAATCCACACTATACGCTCTCTCTGACACAACCAATCACTACTAAACCTTTTGAAGATCTCATAATTATGGTTGTAAAGGGTATTACTTTGAATAACCCACTGTATGCTTTAAACTTTATTTAGCTGTTCCTTATAGACAGTTCCAGGCAGTACACATAGTCGTTCCGACATCCCACAACTACGTTACAACCCCACACAACAGGAGAGGAGAAGAGCGTTCCTGAAAAGACAAAATTGGATTTCAGTTTTCCCTGCTCTCCGTCTAATACCCACAATGTTCCGTCAGTTGAAGCTGCTGCTACCAGAGCCCCAATGCCCAACAGAGAACCATCAAAAACAAACGGACTGGAGTACTCATTGCCTGTGGTCTTGAAACGCCACAGTAATGATCCATCTTTGGAATTCAAGCAGTACACAGAGCCATCGTGTGATCCACATACAACTGCTTGACTTGCTGGAGATGATGATGATGTGGAACTGTAATACCCAGTAGATCTGCTTTTTTCATTGGTCAGAGAAGGCAGTGAAAAAAAGCTTGGTGATGAAAAGACAGGTCCATCTGTGACAAACTCCCATAACTAAAAAAAGGTGAATACAAGTTTATGGTTACATTTATACACTGTCGAATCACATTATTATGACCACCAACTAATATCCGGAGTAACCACTGTGTGCACTACAGTCAGCAGCTAGACGAGCAGAGATTATAAATATTGTTTGTTCTTCAAATAGCATTTTAAGTGGACAATTTCTGATTACAGGATGCCGGTGGCTTTATATGTTTTGTTGGACCATTATCATCCTCCTAGAATTTATAGTGAGATGTTTAAAATCCCAGTTATGCCACTGAAACTTGTCCATCCATTTGATAAACATATCTATTTCACTGAACTGCTAAAAAGTTTCAAACCAAAATCTGATAATTTGGGGTCCCATGGGGTTTGTAGGTGGATGCAGAAATGTCACAATGTACAGTAAAGCTTTTATAGCAGCTGCTGTATCATAGGGGGCATCACAGCTAATCAATCAGCATTACCATTTAAGTGAAAGGTGGAATCGTTTAAACATTTAATATGTGAAAGATCAACAAGCTAACAAGCATGATTAAATCAAATCCACATCTAACTGAAGAAAATCTTACATTTATCACTACTTGGATAGTTGGTCATAATAAGCCCAAACCACCACCTGACCAGGTATATTTTATGTTTTCTCTTAATTCATTTGGCTCTATGTATATAATTTGTCTCTTGTATATTTTCTTACCAGATTTCCATCATGGTTTAATGCACTGATGTTTCCATTTACTGATCCAATGCAAACACAGCTAACAGAACAGCAAGGAGATGAGAAAAATGGAGCTTTGTTGCTGTACTTCCACAGGGAATTACCAGTATCCTATAGAAAGAATCAAAGAATTTTGATCATTATAAATGATTTTTCAGAACTGTACTTCAGTTATTCTGAATGTTAAATGACTGATTCATTATTATTACATCATTATTTATAAATTGAACAATGCATGACAATCAATGCAATTCCTTTGAAATATTACTGACCATATGAAAGATGAATGGCTTCAGTATTATACCAATTGACTGCTTAGTTTTTTTTTTTTTTTTTTTAGAGTAATTTACATATTATACATATGTACGTATGTATTGATGGGTGCATATACTGTCCAAACAAGAAAAACAGAGCGAACAACAGATCGACAGACGGATGGGTGGATGGACAGATACGTAGACAGGTGGATGGATGGATGAATGGAAGAGAGGACAGATAAATGATCGATACACAGATAAACAAATAGACGGGCAATTTAATATCTTATCTGCACAGAGTCTGAACAAACACAGCAAAAAAAACTCTTCGCCTAAGCTAAATTACCTTACAAAAAATGTAACAACTTATTATCATTACAATCAAGCCAGCTTTTCTGTTCTCATAAAGAATGAGATCAGCTTGGACTTACTGGATTGAGACAGTGGAGCTCTCCTCTCAGCGTAGCGGCATACAGCCGTCTGGGACAAGAGTGGACACAGGGGGAGGAAAAAACTGCTCCACCCCCACAGTAGTATTTCCACACACACTGCTTCAGCTGAAACACACAAACACAAACTAAACTGAGTGTGTTCATATTGGTCAACTTCTACATGCATATTTATCAGGGTAAAAACATCAATCAATTAGGGTAAAAACAAAAATGTTAAGGTGGGATTTGAAGGTGGAGTTTGAATGTTAACATTTGAGGATGGTGGTAGCTAGAATTGCATTTACATTTACGTTTTAATCCAAACTGATTTACAGTCATGTGACAGTATTATCTAAGCAATTGAGGGTTAAGGGTCTCGCTCAGGGGCCCAACAGTGACAACCTGACAGTGGTGGGGCTTAAAACTTTTGGTTTCTTGTTCAGTACCTTAACCACTAAGCAACAACCACCCTAGTATGCTGCACCACTGCAATTGCTGAAGTGTTAATCCTTGATAGCTTGGATTTGGTATAATCCAGAAATGAATTAGACCTGATTCTACAAAGACACCCTGTTGCTGCGGGTGCAGAATAAACATAAATTGTCCAAACTAAATGTGTAAAACATGTGTTAGATGTAAAAACATAATTTAGTTAAACATAGTTTATATACTACGCACAAATATGTGTCATATATCATTGAGGAGTTGGCGCTTGGGCCCGGTCCTGGAAGCAGTAGAAGGAGCAGATAATTTTGCAGACACAACAAGGGTTTGATTATGCACAAAGATAAGCACAAAAGTTAACACATTTAACAGCAAAACACACTGATATGGAATAAGTGACATAATGTGCTGGCTAACGTAAAGCAGAATATTGTGCTTCTCTCCTTAGCTGAGCCAATCAATACATAACCACATGCTCTGATTGAGCCAATCAATACATAAGCACATGCTCTGATTGAGCCAATCAATACATAACCACATGCTCTGATTGAGCCAATCAATACATAACCACATGCTTTGATTGTAGTAGTTTCCCAGCCATCCTCCAATAGCATCCCGTGTATAAAATCAACAAGGCAAAGCATTTTTTGCAAAAGTCGAAGCGTAGTATAGAGAGGGACTTCTGTATATTTCAATTTTTGCCGATAACAGTCCAAATGGTTGATTTTGTTTTAAAACAGTTACAGGTTTGAATAGTTATGCTAGGAATTGTATTTTCTCATTTAAAAGCCATTACGTTTCACAAATTCTGCAGTATTTACCTGTGGTTCAAGAGCATAGATATGTCCATCATGTGAACCAACAATAACCAGACCAGTCTGAGAATCTACGGTGGGAGAACTCTTCACTGTATCTTCTGTTCTAAACACCCAGTATGTCTCTCCTGAGTCCACGTTCAGAAAATACACCTGTCCATCATAACAGCCTAAAACAGAGACAAATGAATCATTTTACAGTTTTGTTCTATAATATCATAAGTTTCACTAACATTTAGTATTAACTTCCTTGGTACACCAATTATTATTATTAATTAATTTATTATAATATTAATAACAATAATGTAATACACTTACTTGAGCTTGTTTCAGACTTCATTTTAACCATATTTTACAAAATGTTAATTGACTAAATAAATGAATTAAAATGTTTAAAAATTAGATAAAATTATTGCATGAGCCAGTACATAAGCTCTGGGGGGTTGAATCCCAATTAAGATATTACAGAAAATACAGAAGATGCATGGCATTATGTAAACTGGTGGGACTACCACAGCTGACATTTTGAACTCATGGTTTGAAACGTAGCTCTGCCATCCGGATGGGCTGGGGCTCACACGAACAATGATTTGCTGTTGTTCATGGTGGGAACTGCTGGATAGGGACCCATAACAGAGTGAATTATGCTTGATGATTGATGATGTCTGCACAGAGTTGTGGAATGAGAATCAGGGTTTGTCTCTGTGCACAAAGCTGGTCTGTTGGAAAACAGATGGTGCTATAGCCGAACTAAAAGCTCTCTCAGGCACAACCAATTGATACTCCCTATCATCCTCACTTTTTAAAACTAAAATATAAAAGTATATAACCAGTATTGAAGAATACTTGTATAAGCCACACAACACAAAAAATAATTTAGTTGCTACAGTGTCACTTGACTCAAGTCCCATTTCAAATTTTCTTGGATATGATGAATTTAATTTCCATCTCAATTTCATGCTATTTATATGGTGACTACTAACCTACAGCCAAGAGGTTCCCACATTTTGAAACAGCAGCAGAGGATTCTAGTCTGTCTCCTAGAACCCGCTCCCAGAGCACCTCTCCACTGCTCAGGTTCAGAGCTTGCATTCTGTGTGAGTGAGAGCCGATGAAGATGGTGGCCTGATCAGAACAAACCAGCAGGACCGGTGAGGCATCCACACATCTGCCCGTGTCAGAGCTCCAGCACACCCGCAGCACCAAAGGTAGGTCCCCTGATGTGATGCCGGATTGGTCATGAACTTTTTCCTTTGCAGACGGAATATCCTGCCTTGCATGTACAGTTAACTCAGTCGCACTTTGTTTGCTTAGAGATGGAGTAAAAATCCTTGATATATCACATGACTTGTCTTCTGTTTTTTCACTTTGTTTTCTACTCTGACAGTAATTCCAATCTATCACCTCTCCAGCTCTTCTAACAACTACAAATCCCATGCCTTCTCTCTCTGAGAAGACCACAGGTGAGATGGTCTTCTCATTGTTTAAGTTGGAGGTGACTTCTGTTTGGAATCTTTTAGCTGGTATAGCTAGAGTAGAGTCTTCAACTTGTCTCTTGGTTGAGGTCTGGTTACGATCCTGTTGTCTTGACGTGGTGATGTGTTTCAGTACATCTGAGAAAGTGCCATCCAGAATGACCTCTAGCAGACCTGTAGAGGACGCTTTCATAGTAAGAGTGATGTGATCAAAGAGATGCAGTGCCTGGAGCGAATCACCACCACTTAACATGAAGTGGGCATCTTCTGCGACAACCACATCATCTGGAAGACCAAGACATTCCTAAACATAAACAAAGTTAACATTATTATTGCTGATGGTGATACTACATATTATTAAATATAGAGTACAGTGGTACCCTGAAACCCCACATAAATTGGTACTGGAGTGACGTTGAGTTTAAAAGACCTAAGGTGTACCGCTTTGTTTAAGACGCTCACCCCTAGGCCAGTCAAATGTTATGGCATGCACGTTCAGTGTCAGAAAAAGATGAGTTTAGGGGCACAGATTTCTCAGTGTTTACAGGTTGTTAAATTACATGGTACCACTCTATATGCATATTTTCATACAACACTTCTGTTACTGATGCCCGGATAAATAATAATAAAAAAAGAAGCTGTAGCTTACAACGATCACTTTTACACAATGCCTAAATGGTTTGCAAATAGGATGATTCCCAAGCATAAAAATCCTAGACATTAAAAGGGCTAAAAAATCAGATCAGTGCTCTCCATATGAACCGGCCTTGTGCAGGTCATATGCAATCAGTACTGGACGTGTGTAATGACTGTGACCCTCTATGAGACTGATATCCACCCCCTCCCTCAAGTAAACTTTTTAATAGTGTTATATGTTTGTTTTTGGAAATCCACACTATATACACACCAAACCAGCCCATGAAACTCTTGAATCTAATAATGAAACCTATTTATACTGAATGTGAAAGTGCGCTAAAATATTTAAAGTGTTTCGATCAGAACAATATAAAACAATCCCTGTACCTTCCACAGTGTCTGCAGTCTTTCCCTTACAGTCGCTATATCTTCCAGTGCAGCGTGGTTACCCCTGATCTCTCTCTGTCTTTCATAGATCCTCATTAGCTTCTCCATTGCTACTTTGCCTAAATGAATACAAAGTTAAACTAAATCACGAGAGAAATCAAACAAAGCTGTTATAAAGGCACAGAAAAAATGTATTACCATGATTGGTAAGTGGGAGTTCTGGGACCAGTAACACAGTATCTGGGATGCTGTGCCTGGGCACAAGCTGAGACAGTTCTTGAAGGACTGCCATCTCCAGAGATGTGGAGGACAATAATGAGTCTGCTAAGACCTCTGTATTGTTGTGGACATGACCTTCTTGGTAGACTTTATGTCCTCTGTGTTTTGAGGTGGGCACTACAAAAGCTACCAATCTGCTCCTGTCACTAAAACCAACGACAGCAGTATCCACTTCAGGCAACCATTCCAAAGCCTGGCACAGGAAGAAAAGAAAAATATATATTATAAAACACAGAAAGCCTAAACAATACAAAAAACTTGGGAGAAGTGGAAAGAAGAAGTTTTGATATTTCTAAGTTCACCATCTTTGATGGTGGATTTTGGTTATATTGTTTCAATCATGACTTTGACATTCAGACTGTTACCTGGGTCCAGTCAAGACAAAATTACATTCCCAGTGAACTTCTAATTAAAGAATATTGTCACGGTCAAAGCTTCTTAGCTTTTCACATAGTATTATTATTGTCAGATATTATAATCTCAAGATACTTAAAAGTTATAATAGCTGAATATGAGCACAACCAAATTTAATTATAAAAAATGAACAATTCATATCTTACAAGAGTGACAAATAGCATTAGTGGTGACATAATAATAAGCATAGGATGTAGGATGGTTAAACATGCTGTTCCAGTCTAATAACACAACTGGTTAAATTTTGGTTACATTCATCACAGACACACGATAGTTACTCATTACACAAGATTCATCAGTTCACATGGTAAATCAAACACAGGAGATACAGGAGTTTCTGAGAGGAAACCCATGCAGACACAAGGAGAACATGAAATCAAACCCAGAACCTTTTAATAAAATCTTGATTAATAATCAATTTTATATTAATATTTCCGGTATCTTGGTTCAAATCTCAGAACTATACACTTGCACAAACATGATTGGCTACTGAAGAGGGGGTGACAAAATAGACTAGCCAATGGGAGGTGAAATTCTAAGTGCGCTCTCAGACATGGTTAAAAGCTGCGATAATAAGGAGGGCTACATCAAAAAGGACATCCATTAAAAACTGTAACAAATCTGTTATGATTCACTCTGGAAGACTCAAAATAGAACCAAAAAAAGATGTTTTAAAGTGTTTTTTTCAATGCAATTGACACGGTCTGTAGTTTCATTAACAATAGTGGCCCGAAGACATGTTTAAAATCAGGGATCCTAAAAGCACATATTAAACAATTCACATTTAACATTTCAAAATGATTTTACATTACATCCACTGAAACGTTACACCCATCGTTACATGTAATTGATTTACAGTGAAAGACCCCCACCTGTTGCAATGCATTAAGGTCTACCTGCTGACCATGGCGCTTGACCAGCCTGTCCTTCCTTCCCAGGTAATATAATTGAGAGTTCTGCACCATCCCCCAGTCCCCTGTTGCACGCATCACTCCCTTAGCAGTGCATATCTCATCACCTACCAGACACACTCTCTCCTGGCCACCTGTAAAAATATAGATCAGTAACGTGCAGTGCGGCCACACCAAACAAACAATTCATATAAAAAGCACAAGTTACGAAAGCAGCATTCAGACATTTGCTATTGATCAAACTACAATTAAGAGCCCACTGTTTTCCATTTTCTGTTAACTGTCTGCATAACATATTTAGAATAAAGTATCCAAGTACATTTTGTATGTATAGGATAGATTTATATGTTTTACACACATACTTGTAAATTATCAATTTTTATTACTAGCACAAACCTTTAAGCTTTGATGTATCTGTTTTAGTCCTCAGTAATACTTCTATTATATTATTTAATATACACATAAAACTTGTGCTTCACTCGAATTGTAAATGTGTTTGCTTGGCCCAGCAAAAATGTATTTCATGAAACGAGAACAAATGTTTCTACATTTTTACCTATGAAAATCTGTCCTTCTCCTTTAGTCACACAACATCCACTCTCGTCTCTTACTTCCACAACAGTATCCATTAGATGCTCCCCTAGAGGCACAGATGCAGCTGCCCTTTTAAATAAGATAAATAATAAACATGTTCTGGACCATCTTTCATTTTGCTTAAATATTCAATTCTAGATTGGGAATTTTTTGGAAAAGTACTTAAAGTTGTTCACACTACATGAGACTATGGGGTTCACAGTACAGGATCCATCTACATCAGTGAGCTGCACTGATCTCGCAAATGTGAGAAGTGACGAGGGGCTTAATGACACCACATCCAAAATATGCATGTTAACAAGTAGTGAGCGATCAAAGTATGCGTGCTGATGTAAAGCGTAAAGGGTAGTGATGGCTTAGTGGTTAAGGTACTGGGCTGGTAAGGTCACTGGTTCAAGCCACCATGTTGGCACAGTTGGGCCCCTGAGCAAGGCCTTTAACCCTTGATTGCTCAGAAATTGTGTTCAGTCATGAATGTAAGTCACTTTGGATAAAAGTGGCTGTTAAATGCAGAAAATGTAAAAATCCAGGAAAAAATAATTTGGCTACACGACCTGCATAAATGTGATCGGCATGGATATGTATAATTTATATTTGCAATGCAGCATATTATGTTTTGTAAAAAAACAAAAAGGTTGGAAAAATACAAACGTTTACTTACGTGGAGTTTATGCAGAGCAGGCTGTCTGGAAGTTCATAGCAACATGCCCAGCATGAAACTTCTGTAGTGCCATAAAGATTAAAAATACGCGTCTTATTGCCCTCCTGTCTCCAACCATTGAGGAGAGTAAGTGACGGACACACTTCACCTCCAAGGGCCAACACTCTCAATGAGGATCTGGCACTCAGTACCTCCTCCTTTAGGAGAGGTCCTCCAAAGCGCCTCACTAGTGTTGGGGTGGCCTAATAAACAAGAAAAACTATGTTTATCGATATTAATTTTTGTATCCAGATTTTGAGAGAAAAGTCAGGACCAATGACATCACTGTGTTTGTTTCACTTCAGTTGCAAGAAACAATTCGGCATAAGGGAAATTAGGGTTTATTAGGACATTAGGGTTATTGTTGATGAGTTTTTGTTATGAAGAGACACTCATCTCACGAGATGAGACAAAAATTAGTTCATGACAAAGAGACTAAAAATATTTTTAAGGAAACTTAAAAGATGGAAAAAATGTCTGGATTTAAAAAGCGTCAAATCCTTGTCCAGGTTGTCACTACTAACACTACAAGTACTTTGCTGCATGTGTAATGAAACCCTTCCTCAGGAAGCATATTTACCTGTAAGATTGTGGTTGTGTTTCGTTTGAATAAGACCTGGGCCAGCCTGACTGGCATTCGCTTAACAGCAGATGGAACCATTAAAAGACAAGCTCCTGAAGAAAGAGCCAAAAACATCTCCACCACCGATGGGTCAAAGGTTAAAGGGGATGCTAGAAATACAACATCCTCTGGAGATACCTTGAATAGAGATCTGAAGAGATCATGGTTTTAGAATTTAATTATTTGTGTAGTCATATATGTTAAACACAATAAAACTAATAACTGAAAAGTTAAAACAGAATATGTGTGATTAACACATGCTGTTGAAACTGAAAAAATCGGAAAAGGAAGCTAGACAACAAATATGGATTTATGGCTACTTGTATTTATTGTATCGGTTTCTTATACTTTAAAAACTAATGAAAGATGTTTTGTAATTGATGGATTTAATTAAACACAGAAAGTAAATGAGAATTTTAAATCTATGAGAGATAAAACAAATTATTATAATAATTTACATTTATCGCTAAGTAGGCCTCTAGCTTTCAATAGTTTAGGTGAGCTAACTGGTATGGCAACTAAAAATAATTATCTAAACATATTTGTGTGGACTTCGACTTTAGTTTTGAATTAGTTTTGTCCAGGTCAATAGTTCATCCACTTGAGCTGTTTGGATGAGACAGAAGGACTTTTATTTACTTCAATCCGTAATGGCATTAATGCTGAAATGATTCTACACTTAAACGTTACCTGGTATAGTCACGTGACTAGAATTTTTATAAAACATAACATTTCTTTAGAATGGCAATTCAATTAAATTGTGTTTCTTCACATATGCTGAAAGAAATGCTTTTGAAAATGAAAGTTCTGAGAGTTGTGCTTGTGTGAATCTTTAATACGTTTACGTTATCGATACGCAGACATCCATTGAAGGACGTGCAGTGCTACTTGTTCACCAGTAGATGTCGCCAGCGCAACAAAGTACTACATTTAATCTGCCAGTGCCACAATGAAAAGCAAAACATCACCAAAAGCTCTGCAAGAATACACGAGGATTTGCATACAGTGTTGAATTAACCGAACCGTATATAACCAGAAATCAAACCACATCTTTATTGCTTTCCACCATCTGTTAACATTAAAACAATTCAAAACAAAACAATTAAAACAAGGTTTCATTTGAAAAGACAGCAATGCTTATTTTAAATTTAAAATGAACTTGCAGCTCTACTACGTTTCACTGTGAGGTGCTTTGAATGTGCAAAAATCAAATGTATTTATGTTTATTATATCTCAGTCTAAACAGTGAGGTGTTTGTGCTACAATGAAAGGTTATTCGCACCAACTTTTCA
>JAYDZG010258035.1:0-15530 GCA_034509265.1 Microcambeva bendego
GCGATGCATGCTGGCCGAGACCGCCAAGAGCCCCATTCCAGCAGCCAAAGTGAAGCGGATCAGCGCCCGCAACCAATCCTGGTTCATCAGTGCAGGCCTCCGTAAAGCTGACCCATCGTCTGGGTCTGCTGGGGCACCAGGTTGGCGCCAGTCTGCTGCGGGAACAGCGCCATGGGATTGAGCCCGACGGTATTGAAGTTGTTGTTACCTTGCATGACGAGCCCGTTCAGCGTCCCAGTCATGATGCTTCCGATGTTGACGCCCGGAATGATCTGCCCCGCTCCGCCGCCTCCCAGTGAACTGCCGCCGTTGATGCCCCCGGCAAGGCCGCCGAAGCTCTGGTTGAGCAGGTTCTGGAAGCCACCGCCGGCCTGACCGATATACTGAGACATCGCCTGGCAAGCGAAGTTCTGGATCAGGCTAAGCAGGCTCGACATGCTGGGCGGCTGGAAGAGGATATCCATTGACTGATTGCCGAACGAAAACAGCTTCTCAAGACACGTCATATCCTTGAAGGACGACGGCTTCTGCGAGAAAGACTGCCCGGCCAGGATCGAGCGCCCGCTGATGAAATTGAGGCGGGACGTGTCCTGCGCACTGGCAATCGAGCTGTCGCAGCCCGCCTGCTGCGCGACCGCAATCGCAGGCGCCACGATCATGGCAAATGCGACGGTCGCCCTCAGAAACACGGTACGGAACGGCAATTTGATCACGACAGACCTCCCGGAAACCCACTTTTCATCACCGCCAGCTGAGCCGACCTGGTCACCACATCGAGTGCGGCCGGATCAAGTGCATGACGCGTCATCCGCGGAGTGACGCAGTGCTCGACCAGGAGCGCCACATCCTCGTAGAGAAGGCGAGCACTCACCGGACGAGACGATCCCTCATCTCCGCCACCTTCCTCATCGAAAATCGCCTCGTACGCGCGGATCTGCGCCGGATCATTGATCCGCTTACTGAGCCAAGCCAGCAGCCGCATACGACGAGCTCGCCCCATGTCCGCGACCACACGATCGTGCTGCCGAATAATCCCCGCTGCCTGCTCAAGTGGCGCAGCGGTCAAACGCTCGACCAGGGAACGAACCGCCTCGTCCGGGCAAACCCCGAAATCCTCCGCGATCACCCCGCGCACGTCCTCGGGGAGATTGCGAAGCCACCGGCGCATTGCCGGCGTGCCGAGATCAGGCATCTGCGAACTTCCCCCTTGCAGTTTCAAGGATTACCTTACATCACGATAGCCGGACCGTGACATGCGACCATGCATGGCGCAAGCGATCCGGCCCGGTTTGAACAGGAACAACACAGATGAACGGACTTGAGCACATCATCATGACGCCCGCCTGCGGCACATCCGTCTCCGCGCGCCGGCGCCCCCAAGCCCCCGAGCGCGTCCACAATGCGCTGGCCGACATGGAGCATCTGATGTCGGCATTCGAAGCCGGCGCCGCCGAAGCTCCGGCGCCGAGCCTTGAACACGCCCGACCGCTCAGCAACGAGCCGAGCTGGGCGCCGCCGGCCCCTCGGATGTAAGCCGATCGGGGAGGCTCGTCGCCTCCCCGCCTCTTCCCGCTCCATCCACACGAATCCTTGTGCCGCCTGCCTGATTGCTTGACCGCCTTCAGAAGCGCATGCCAGCGTCGGCTGGATCAAGGGACACCACGACGCCATCAAGGGGGACCATCAGTGTCAGCAGTTGAAGTCCAGGACGAGCCGGCAACACGCTTCGCCAAAGACCAGCTCCAGTCGATCGTCGAGCGCATCGAGCGCCTCGAAGAAGAGAAGAAGACGATTTCCGACGACGTGAAGGACGTCTACGCCGAAGCAAAGGGCAACGGATATGACGTAAAGGCACTTAGGAAAATAATCTCATTGCGGAAGCAGGATCCGCAGGAGCGTCAAGAGCAAGAGACGATCCTTGAGACCTATATGCAGGCGTTGGGCATGATCTAAGGATTCGATTACGTCTGTTGAACATGGCCGCCGAGGGCGGCCATGTTCATTTTCGGCCGCTACCAGCGACCCCGCATTTTCAGCGGCAAATCGAGCGTCGGCGCTCCGCCCGATTTGACCTCCGCCTTTCCGTTCGAAACCTGGATCTCACGCAGGCGAAGCGTGGCTGGTTTGGTCTCTCCAAACACATCCATCTTGATGCCCGCAACCGGCAGCCAAAGACGCATCGGCAACTCGTTCATGCTTTTCGCACCTTTCATGCGAGCATCCTTGGTCGCAAGCGCGATCCAGTCTCGACTGGCGTGACCGCGGATCAGGGCAGCTGACGTCCAGGGCACCGAGCAAAGCGCCGCCAAATCGGGGCCGATGCAACCGAGCACCACGATCCCGCCCTTCTCTGCGCCAACCGCAAAGCACTTCATCGCCTCGTCTTCGAGGAGCAAATCCTCATTCTCCGCGCTCTGTTCCCTGCGGGCACCACCGTCAGCCTTGATGCTGCCGAACCAACGCATGAAGGGATGGCTCTCTCCCGCCGGCGGCAACGGCTTGCGTCCCCTTAAGCCTGGCGCCTCGGCAATCTGCTCTTCCATGTCATCCCCGTTTCGATCCGCTTTTGTGGGGAAAGGCTTCCCCAGCAACCGAGACCGAGGTTGCGCCGCAATCGGCCGCGCTGTCAAAGTCTCTGGCGGACGTCCACAGAAGGATTCGATTAGCGATGGCACGAATGGTACCCGCGCTGCCAAGGCAGAATTTGGGAGAGGCAGAGCGCGCCCTCGTGCTGGCGATCGAGGACCAACTCGAGGACCACTATGTGCTGTTCCAACCGACGGCCGCCCGCGGCCCTGTTCTCGTCCACCCCGAAGAAGGCATCTTTGTATTCGTCTGCGTTCCCGGCCTTTCGCCGAACGGCTCCGGCTGGAAGGACAAGGAGGGACGGGAAATCGATCCGCAAGTGCTGGCCGACGCCGCGGCAGAAGCTTTCCAGGAACTTGCCGGGCCCGTGGCCACCGGATGCAAAGGCATCGTGTTCGCACCGGGCGTACCGATGGCGTTCGCCAAGCCGCCCCTGGTATCCGGAATGCGCCCGCTGCCGATCAGCGAGAGCGTCCTCGGCGCTACGCGCGCGCTTGCCTCAACATCGCCTCCCGGCATCGCGGGAATTGAACGACTGCTGCAAACTCTCGCGCCCGGTACCAGTCCTTACGTTCCCGATGAAATTACCGATTCGCAACGCGCCTGGCGGGCCGAACGGGCGGACCTTGAGGACCGAGTGGCCGCCACTGCCCTTGCGCAGCCCGACGGCGAGCCCGATCGCGCATTCGTCAAGATGATCGATGCGATCGTGGCCGAGACGCTGCAGGGCAAGCAACCCTGGCTGCACGGATTGATGGTTCGCGAGAGCGAGATTTCGTCGCCCCGGCATCTCCTCGGGCCTCTCATCGTCGCGGCGGCCGAAAACTGGGCTCCAATTGTTGCATCACGCAGGGGACGCGGTGGGTTCCACGTCCGACTACGATCGGACCCAGGATCGTTGCTCTACTACCGCGTCACGGACATCGTCCCGTCGGCGCCGCTTTTACTTTTTCTGCCGATCGTGAATCTCTTACGTCGATCCTGCGACGCCGAGCAGTGCGTGCTCGACGGCATCGTATCCACGTTCCGCAACTGGCTCGTCAAGAATGGGCTCGAAGGTGTCGGCGACGAGGACATCGAAGTCAGGATCGCCACCAGCGAGTAGAGGATTACGATCATGGGAAGTGCATTAGCTAATTTGCGCGCCGCTGTTGCAAAGGCCGACCAAGCCCAGACTAAGGAGACCGAGCGCGAAGAACAGGATTTCGGCAAGCGCGTACGCATTCAGCAGTTCCTGAACCAGAACGCTCCAATCTTCCGGGTCTATGCCGCCGGCAAACTCCCAGTCTCCGAGCTCGTCGAGGGCTCAGCTTTGCGCGACTACGCCGAAAAGGTCGGGAGGCTTGCCAGAGCGGTTGCTTGCGGGATCCAGGGAACGACGCCCGACCTCGTCGATCCGGTCATGGTTCGCAACGTGGCCCCTTCGATCGCGGATTTCGTCGCAGAACGGATCCTGGCGGACATTCCGATCGATTTGATCCGCGATACCGCAACGATCCTCTCGGCCTTAGAGGTCTCCGATCCGCGTTTCGACATCGATCCGTACGGAGGAACCTCCGTCGCGCGGGATGCCACCGTGAAAATGACGGTCGCCGGCGCGGTAGCCGGCCTTTTGGGACAGCTGGCGTGGTATGACTTCCGCTCGAAAGACTTGGCAGTCACCATCTCCCGCCTGAAGGACGCCCTGGTTGGACGGGTTGCGACCATTGTCGCTCAAGTTGCCCCAGATGCCGACGAGCGCACCCGGATTGCGCTGACACAGTCCTTCCTGAAGCACTACGCGCCCGTCCTCGAGAAATCTCTTGGGCGGATCACCGCCGAGACCCTGGCCACTCTTCGTCCACTGGACGAGGGTCAACGTCGCGCATGGTACGCGGAGAATGACCCGATCGGCGCGGCCATCCTGCGCTTCGACGAGGTCGCCTCCGCATTCGATGCATCAGTCATGATCCGAGAGCTGTTCGAGACCAACCCCGGCGCGTTTGCTCCCAACCCTCAGCCTGCGCCTGAGGTGCCATGATCGGGCTCATCTCCACACTCCCCGCTTCAATCCTGTCTGCGCTTGAAGGCATGCCATCGTGGCTCGCGGTGACCTCCGCCGCGCTGTTCGGCGCGGTGATTGCAAGCCTCTGTGGCGTCGTAGCGGAGCGCCTGCCGCATCAGCTCGGACTGGTTGATGAGCCCGAGGAAGGGCTTTCCATCGCATATCCGCCGTCCCGCTGCGACGCCTGTCGAAAGCCGCTCGACATCCTCAGCATCGTGCCGATAGCAGGATTTCTGCTTCGACGTGGCCATTGCCCATGCAGTTCAATCCGTGTTTCGCCCGCCTACCCCGTCATCGAGGCCGTCACCGCCGGAATCTCCGGCTTGATCGCATGGAAATTTGGCCTCGGGCCCGTCGGCTTGTCGCTTCTCGTGTTAACCTGGACCGGATTGGCGCTTTCCTGGACGGATCACCTGCACCAGATCCTGCCCGAAGTCATCACCATCCCCTTGATGTGGGCAGGCTTGCTGCTTTCCCCATTTGAGATCGATCCTTATGCGCGGATCCTTGGCGCGTTCACCGGATTCCTCGTCATGTGGCTCGCTTTCAGGGTGGCGTCAGTCGCACGCGGGGAGCGCCTGTTCTCGGGAGGAGATCTCGCGCTTGCGGCGGCCGGGGGCGCCTGGGTCGGCATTCAGCATCTCCCTCTCTTCATCGGCGTGGCGAGCGTCCTCTTCATCGCCGAGGCCGCGCCGATGCGTCGGCAGGGCATCGTGATGGTGCCTTTTGGACCGGCGATTGCCGTAGGTCTGCTCTTCGCGGCCTGCTGGGCAGGCCTGGGTCTCGCTCCGATCGGCTCATTGTAAACTCTTGCAAACGAAACGCTTCCGGCTTGCTGGACGGCCGGGCAAGTATTCGTCTGAAGAGGTTTAATTCCGGAAAGTCTTGAGCAGGATGGAAGTCCAGACTGGGATCGTATCTCGCGTGGTTTGGCGATCCGAGGATTCGGACCGCAAGATCCTGCTTGTCCGTTACGAGAGCCCAACCGGGCTTGTCGACGGCCGCATGGCGGTCGATGCGCGGGATGTCAGTGAAGGCGACTGGTTCTCCGCGCACGGCCAGTGGCGCGCTGAGAACTATCGTGGACAACAGGCGCACATCTTCCAGGCAAAGAGCTTCCGGCCAGAGCTTCCTTCATCGGAGGAAGGTGCTCGAGCATTCCTCGGCAAGATCTTCGATGGCTCGCGCCATGGGGTCGATTTTACCCGCATTGCCGGTTTCGTCCGCAAGCACGGGCCGCAATGCTGTCGCAAAGCGGAGCAGGATGCCGAAATCCTGCTCGAACTGTCCTCCGATCCCGCACGTTACCGCAACCGGATGCTCACGGACTGGAACCGGCGCATTTCCAATCGCCGCGCTGTGATCTTGATGGAAGGCGCCGGCGTCGGACGCGGTGCCATCGGCCGGATCCTCGATGCTTTCCGAGACTCCACCTGGGAGGTTCTTCGCGCGAATCCTTACAGGGTTTCCCGCGTTCCGACCGTTGGTTTCGACAATGCCGACAAGATCGGCACGGTCATGAATATCCCGAAGGATGACCGCCGGCGGCTGGATGCCGCCTTCACCAGTCTCCTTGACGAGTCACGTTTCCGTGGGTCGACCGCCTTGTCGGCCTCAGACCTCGTCCGTATGGCGGAAGCAAAATTCAAGTTCCCGCAGGAGCTTTCGACCGCCTGGATCAAACACGTCGCGACCGATGCAAACGGGTCGGTTGTCGTCGACAGGTCCATCGGCGGCTTCGTTGCGCAATTGCCAGAGCTCTTCCGGGCCGAAGCCTATATCGCGCGCGCAGCGCTCAGGTTGATGTCGGAGGGACGCCGGAACGATCGGCGACGGATCGAGACCACCGTCAATGACGTCATGCGCAACCCGGAGTTTGCACGCTTCGATCCAGTCCAGGTAGAGGCCATCGCCTCGTCAGTGTCAGAGCCGATCTCGATTCTGACCGGAGGCCCGGGCACGGGCAAGACCACGGTCACCAAAGCCATTGCGGGCGTTGCCGCGGCTATCGGCGAGGGACCGATCATCCTCGCCGCTCCGACCGGCAAGGCCGCCAAGCGCATGCAGGAAGCAACCGGTCGTGAAGCGACCACCATCCACCGCATGTTGCTGGCCCAGGAGGACCGTCGGACTGGTGGATCGGTGTTCCGCATCAATCGCGAAAATCCGCTGCCGCGGGGCTGCTTTGTCGTGGTCGACGAGGCCTCGATGCTGGATGTCGAGACCATGGCGGCGATCTTTGACGCGCTTCCCGACGACGGCCGGCTTTTGCTGGTTGGCGATCGCAATCAGTTACCTTCGGTCGGCGCCGGCAACGTTCTTGCCGACCTCCTCCATGCCGCAAAAGGGGACAACGCAGTCATTCCGGCCGTCGAACTCATCAACGTTTACCGGCAGAAAGGCAACTCCGCGATTGCGACAGGCGCGGCAAAGCTCCGCGACGGCCAGGTCCCGTCGATGGACAATGTCGTTCGCGGCGGCCTTACCATGCTGGAGAACGAAGGCGCCAAGATCGTTGATCGCATCTCGCACCTGATGCGTGTCGGCGGTTTCATCCGCGACAAACTTGGCCTCGACCCCCGAAAGGATGTCGCCATCCTGTGCCCTCAGGCGCCGGGGATCGCCGGCACCTGGGAGATCAACCGTCGCCTGAGCGCGGAGCTCAATCCGGAAGGCCGGGAAATCGACGGGGTGCAGCACGGACCGGATGATGACCGCCGAATGCCACTGCCGCGTGTCGGCGATCGCGTCATGATGACCGAGAATGACGACGAAAACGACATCATGAACGGCGACGTCGGAACCATCCTAGATGCGACGGAGAAAGAGCACAACGGCCGGAAGCAGCGTGTGATGAAGATCGCCTTTGACTGCCACGCAGCCGAAGGCCGCACTACAGAATACCCTGTCACGCGCTGGCGCAGCCTGATCCTCGCCTATGCCTGCACCGTCCATAAGGCGCAGGGGTCGCAGTGGCCTTGCGTGATCCTGCCGATGACGATGGCGCACGAGAACATGCTCGACCGGACGCTGCTGTACACCGGCTGGACCCGGGCCCAGGACGTCTTGATGGTGATTGGAGAGCGGGAAGCCGTCGAATACGCCGCCGAGACAGTCAAGGCGATCGACCGCGGCACGCGTCTCAAGGAGTTCGTCGAGCGCCTGGCGCTCGAGACCGAGTTCCGACCGTCCGGCCGGCCCCGGCCGGCGGCCGCCGCGCGACCGGCTGTCCGCCCCTCGCCCCCACTTGTCCCGCAGCCCCCGCGGGCCGTGGCCGAGCCAGCCCCGACACTAACCCAGACCGCGGTCGAGTCCGCCACCCCACCCCGCGTCCAAATCCGCAGGCCACCCGGATTACCGTCGCTCCAGCGGGCGGTTGCCACTCCGGTGCGATAACAATTGGATAGCGGCTAACGAATCCTTGAAGCCTGAGCTCCGATGAGTGATGGTCGCCCAATCGGGCGGTTATTGGGGTATTTGGTCCAATGGGTTTGACGACGTTCATGAGCACCGCGGCGAGCGCAATTGCCGAGGTCACCAAGAAGCCAATGAGCTCGTTCTCGTTCCTGGAGACCGGCGTTTCGGGCGAGAACGTCATCGTCGCCAAGGACGGGTCGCTCGCGACCGTCCTTCGGATCGACGGCACCCGAATGATCCTTGGCCCGGAGGAGCTGCAATCGCTCGTCCACTCCATGACCCTGAAGATGAGCGCCTATCTAGGCCGTCCGGGTCACGCGATTCAGGTGTGGTTCGCGCGAGACCCTGACTTTTCGCCAACCCTCGTCAAGGATTTGATGCAGACGCCGCGCAAGATCGGCGAGCGGCTCAACCTGGATCTCGACGACTTGTTTTCGGCACGCGAGAACTACCTCCCACAATGGATCACCTGGGAAGGTTTCTACATGGTGCTGTGGACGCGCCTGTCGATCCTGACCAAGCGGGAGATGAAGAACGCCAAGATCGAACGGCAAGCTCCAAAGGGCTGGCCCATCATGGCCGATGCCCAGAACGTTCATCTCGGCGTGCAGGCGCTACGAGACCGCCACCGATCATTCTCGGTCGCGTTGCTCTCGGACTTGCGCGACGTCGGGCTTCGCGCGGAGGCGCTCGAGGTCCATCAAGCCCTGAGAGCTATCAGGTCGTCGATCTATCCGGACCAACAGTCCGGCGCCCAGGGCGCGCAATGGAAGCCTTACATGGTCGGAGACAAGATCCCGCTTCGCCGGCCCGAAGTGGGGCCACGGGACGCCAGCCACGTGTTCTGGCCCCGGCTGGACGATCAGATCTTCGATCGGGAAGCCGAACGCATCAATCCGCGGATTGTGAGGATCGGCAACCGGCTGTTCGCCGGCGTCGACATGCAAATTGGTCCGCAGGAAATCACGCCATTCTCGCGCTTCCTGCAAAAGATGATCGACGACGATGAATTCCCATGGCGGGCGTCATTCCTGCTCGAGAGCGAGGGCATGTCGTTCACGGCAATGAAGAAGTTCATCGCCGGGATCTTCACGCTGACCAATTCAGAAAACCGGCAGATCCGCGAAGCCATCAAGATGCTCGAACAGCAGAGAGCGGAGAAGGGCGACGTCATCATTCGCTTCCGGGCTTCCTTCGCGACCTGGGGACCCGCTGACGATCTGCGCCTGATCGAAGAACGTGTCAGCCGCCTGCAGCGCGCGGTCGAGAGTTGGGGTTATTGCTCGGCAACCCCGCTCTCAGGTGATCCTCTCGCCGGCGCCTTCTCCAGCGCCCTTGGCCTTGACGCCGCCTCGACCGCGCCGGCTGGCATTCCACCGCTACAGGACGCTGTCCTCATGCTGCCGTGGAATCGCGATGCATCGCCCTGGGAGACGGGCGCTGTGCTATTCCGCACACCGGATGGACGACCCTGGCCCTACCAGCCGGGCTCGTCCCAGCAGGATACGTTCATCGACCTGGTATTTGCCCCGCCTGGCAAAGGTAAATCGGTGTGGATGAACACCACGAACCTCGCAATGTGCCTTTCACCCATTGCGACCACTGGTACCGGCGGCGTGAAGTTGCCGCGCATCGCAATCCTGGACATCGGCCCCTCTTCGTCGGGCCTGATCTCGCTGCTCAAGGAGGCCTTACCGGCGGATCGACGCTCGGAAGTCGCCTATCATCGCCTGCAGATGAAGCGTGAGTTTGCGATCAATCCGTTCGACACCCAGCTTGGCTGCCGGCGGCCTTTCCCGCTCGAACGCGCCTTCCTGGTGAACTTCCTCTCCGTCCTCGGCACGCCGGTGGGCGAAACAGCCCCGCCGGAGGGCCTGAGCGACGTTGCTGGCGCTGCCGTCGATACCCTCTACGAGATTTTCGACGACCGCTACAGCAAAGGACAACCGAAGCAGTACGTGCCTGAGGTCGATCGATATGTCGACCGGGCGCTCGAGAAGTACAACATCCGCATTACGGAGCGCATGACCTGGTGGAGTGTCGTTGACCGCCTGTTCGAAAAGGGCGACCCGCAGGCCATCAATGCCGCCGTTCTGGCCCAGCGTCATGCCGTGCCGAAGCTCGAGGACGTGCTCACCGCGATCCGCGAGAAGCACATTGAGGACGTGCAGGGTACCGCTAAGATTCAGACCGGCGAGCTCGTCATCAATGTGTTCGCCCGCATGATCTCGACAGCCATCCGAGAATATCCGGTTCTCACCGATCCGACGCGGTTTGACATCGGCAACGCCCGCATCGTCTCGCTCGATCTTGACGAGGTAGCGCCGCGCGGCGGCGGTCCCGCGGACAAGACCACCGCGCTCATGTACATGCTGGCGCGCTACGTGCTCGCCAAGGACTTCTACCTCAACGAAGAGGTGCTCGATTATATCCCCGAGGACTATCGCAAGCATCACCGACCGCGGATCCGACGCATCCGTGAAACGCCCAAACGGCTCGTTTACGACGAATTCCACCGAACCTCGGCCTCCAAGATGGTTCGCGAGCAGGTTCTGATCGACATGCGTGAAGGCCGCAAATGGGGCGTGCACATCGTGCTCGCCAGCCAGCTCCTCAAGGACTTCAACAACGACATGGTCGACATGGCGAGCGGCATCTGGATCATGGGCGTCGGCAACGACCGCGTCGCCGACGAGGCGGCCGAGATCTTCGGTCTTTCCAAGACCGCGACCCATATCGTCAAACGCGAGCTCCGCGGTCCCGGCGCTAAGGGAGCGCCCTTCCTGACAGTGCTCGGCCTGAAGGACGGCAAGCACGAACACCTGCTCTACAACACCTTGTCGCCGATCGAGGCCTGGGCGTTTTCAACCACGGCCGAGGATGCCCAGCTGCGCAACCGCCTCTACGAGCACATGGGCGCCGTTCAGGCGCGCCGTCGGCTCGGAAAGCGGTACAATCGAGGGTCCGCCAAGATTGACATCGAGCGTCGGGTCACGATCGAGATGGAGCGCGGCAACATGAACGAGGACAAGGCCCAGGACGGCGTGATCCAGCAGATCGTCAACGAGATCATTGCCATGCCCATGGAGTGATCCGCTGGCGCGGGACTAAACAAGTTTGGAGGCCAGCCGATCGGCCGGAGAACACATGACCAAGCGCTCTGATCAATCGGCAGCCTCACTGCCTCACGACTTTTTCTCGCACCAGAACGCCTGGCGGAGTGCGCTCGTGGGCATGCGCGATGCCGCCCCCGAGCGCACCGAGGACACGGACGAACGTGCCTACTGGAACCACGAGCTGCGAGCATTCGATCGCGCCTATGCCGAGCTTGCAGCCGCGCGCAGAAACCCCGGTGCGCACAACGCGCCGCAGGACCTCGAAACGCGATTGGAAGCGGCCTTCATCAGGGCCGGAGGCATTCCCGGCCTCGCCGCCGCCGAAGGTGGCGCGCGCAGGATCATCGAGATCGCGCTGAAGGAAGTTTCGGCATTCATGGCCACGTCGAGCCGCGAGCCGACAGCCTGGCTGCCCCTTTCCGGCACGCGTGACATCACAACAGATCGCAGAGAGGTCGATCGGCTTGCCGAGAACGGCTCGGCCGTGCTGCCCCTCTTCATTTCGCCGGAAACCCCAACTGTCGTCCCGGAGGCCTTGGAGAATTCGAACTCTTTGCTGACGGCCATACTGCTGGAGAAGCGCCCCGATCAGGAGATCGAAGATCAGATCTCCGAGAACAGGAAGGCATTGACCGCTTTGGGAATGCCGAAGGAGCCGAACGAGGAGCCAGAAGCTCCTCACCCCTAAAGAAACCGCTCCCTCCAGTAGCCGGCATCTAACGTCAGAGCCAGGTTAAGCCTCTATGCTGGGTCAGATCGGAGTGCGTGACCGTCCTGAGCCGCCACCACCACGACCGTCCCACGCAAACGTTTGTTTAGCTCCGGAATTTGGGCTGCGGCAAGTTGCCATGGTCCCGGACTTTGTCGCCCAAAGAAAGACTTCGCGTCCGCACCGGACAGGTTAAAGCGAACGACAGCAACGCAATCCGGGGCATTCACCCAAGCTGCTATTGCACCATCGTGAACTCCGACCATCAAGTGAGGCGCTTCAACGGGAGGGAGTGCCCGAAAGCCGGCCGACTTGATCCAGTCAAGTCCGGCCGCCGTGACCGGACAGCAGAAACATTGTCCGCCGATGGCGCCGCGTTGGGACAACTGGTTTTCGATCCACCAGTCGTTCTGCCAAGCTTCGTAGCCGAACAGCATGCCTTCCAGCCGTTCAAAGTGCTCGTTCCAGCCTCCCGGCCTGGCCGCGGCCTCCCATATCGTCCGGCTGGCTGAAATCCGCCATTCTTCGCCCTTCAGCGAATAGTAGATCGTCCTGGTACCCAAAAAGCCGCGAGTCGGCACCATGTACGGTGGCAGCTCGTATCCGGTGTGAAGCAAGTAGGGCGCCCCATCCAACGGGTGCCAACGGAACAGATCAAACTCAAGACCGACCGATTTGAACTCGGAACGATCAAAGCGAACGGCAAAGCTCGCTACGAGCTCAGCGACTTGACCGTCCTCGAGACGGTACCTGCCCTGCAGATCTTCGTCTCGACCCGCAACTTATCCGAGGATCAAACGAAGTCGCTCGACATCAGTGACGAGGAAACGCGACTGCGCAATGGCGCACCACAGCTCACAGTCGAATGCCTGCAGAACGAAGAGATCGAAGCTCAGCGGCCCACTCCTGGAAGACGTCAGTGCCACGATTAAAGCCCGCCCGGCGCCTGGAGCGCCGGCCGGGAAAGATCAGACCCGGAGGTTGTCGGCCGACATCTTGCCGCGGTGCTCGACGAGCTCGTAGGAGATCCGTTGCCCCTCGTTGAGGGTCTTGAGACCAGCGCGCTCGACCGCCGAAATATGCACGAACACATCCTTGCCGCTCTTCTCGCCCTCGGGTTGGATGAAACCAAAACCCTTGGCCGCGTTGAACCACTTGACCGTACCGAAAGCCACTTTTAACTCCATGATCGTTGCGTTTCCCACCCCAACTAGGTAGTGGCATCCGGCCGCCTCAACCGGACGACGCAACAAAACCTCAGAAGCATCCCGCTGGCAAGTCAGGACGACAAGTGTCGGTTAACGGAACGGGTCACCGCCTGGCAGCCAGTCCAAGGATTCGACTATCGTTAATCCGGCTGACGGCCGGCCTCCGCCGTGGGCGGTTCGTCCGCTCCGACGACCGGGCGCGCAGCCATGGACATAAACTCGGGCTCTCCGAACGGCGCCCAATCAAACGTCCGGAGGGCCAGCATGGCATCGAAAAGCTCGGGTACGATCCCCACCTCATCGTCATCAAGCCCCAGAACATACGCAAGCTCTTCGCCTCCAGGAGGCGACAACGTCACCCGCGCGACCGAATATCGCCGGCAGAGTTCACGTTCGTCGATCCAGCCCGCAGCATCCAAAAGACGCCCATCAGGCGCCTGGACGAGCCGGTGCATCGAGCCGTGCTCCTCGGACGACACTCTCCTGATCGGCCAACCCGTGACCCTGTGGAGGGCCACCGCGAAGGCGTCACAATCGCCGGAAACATACATATATCGGACCTTCATAAGGTCGGACATTGACTCAAGCCTGCCGAGCTCTTCATCGCCGGCTTCGAGCCGATCTGCGACTTCGCGGGCAATATCAGAAATCGTTCTCATAGGACCCGGTTTATCACCGCCGTCGGCGCTTGGGAAATAGCTCGTCCCTCACACTGCGGGATGTCGCCGTCAGGCGAACCCCGTAGGGCTTGCGCCATATTGCCCTATCGATCTCACCGGGAGCCCCGATTTTGAGCTTTCCACGGGCGTTGTCGGCAATGAAGATCGCATCGCTCATCCGCCGGCCGGAGCGCCGGTTCTTCCCTTTGAGCTCCTTCCAAAGACGAACCCGACCGACCTTCAGCTTCGGCAATTCCTCGCTGAGTTCCCGGCGCAGACAGTCCTTTTCGGTCTCCTTCGCTCGCCGGCGCCCACCCGGAAACATCCACATACCGTCGCAGCGCCGCCGCACCAGCAGCACACGACCTCTCCGGACCGCCACGAGTTTTGATGATTTCGCCATTTCAGAGTCGTACCATTGCAAGGATTCGTTTGTCGCGACCTTAAGGCCGCCGAGAGCTACATCAATCGGCTTTGCCAAGCAGGGTTAAGGATATCCAATCCTTTTGCACAGGGCGGTAAGCGCGACGCGTTCCGGCTACATCACCCAGTTGCTATCGTTGAAACCATGCATGCCCCGGTCAAAAACACGCCCGCAGCGACCAAGCGTCCGCGCCGCACTGTCTTCGAAGCCAAGTTGAGCGCCTCGCCGTCAAAGCTTTTGCGCATCCGCGGATTGGCCGAGACCCTGGCGGGGCTTACCGGAGATCCGGCAGCTGGTGGTCATTTGCCGCTTCGTGACGCCTGCCATAAGGTCGCGGCGGCACACGATTGTCCGGCCGGACCAGTCCTGCTCGAGGCGGTTCGGCAACGACACTCCATCATTGCGCACAGAATTTGCGATCGGGATTCCGCCATCCGGATTGCGCACGGTGTCGCTGCCCGTCGAACGATGGCAGCCTTGGTGCGGAAGGGACTGGCGAAGGTCGCTAAGCGGGTCGGCCTTCGAGACGCCCGACCGAGGCCATGGCACCGGGATCCCGTCATCGCAGCCGAGCTCGAAAGGCTGGTTGATCGCTTCTTCGACACCTACAGGCCTTTCGTGATCGACGGAGAGAGGGACGCCGGCTGGCGCTTTGCGCTGGTCATTCCTCATCCGCCCAATCTGTTCGAAGGGTCTTGCGGCGCAGACATCCTGGCCATCAGGGACGACGAGCGCCCGACCCTCGATTGCATTCACATCGGCCCCGAGGCGCGCCCGCTCGACCTTGACGAGGGCCGCATTGAGCGCCTTCGACCGGCGATCTCGCTGGCCCTCACAGGCAGCGAACGTCTCGCTGTCGAGGAGATTTGGAGAGCCGCGGATGGCCAGGGAAGCCTCGCGGCCGCCAAAGAGATCGCCCCCTTGCGGTCATGGCCCCGCTCCGCGGAATACGGCTTCTGGCGCCGCATCCAGTATTGCTGGACGCGCACTCAGGCGAACGGCCTCGCCCACTTCCGCCGGCGGCTGCCGCCGGAAGTTCAGGACCATGCGGCGATGGCCGGCCGCAAATTCGCGGATCCGCAAACAACTGCCGAATTCTTTGCTGTCCGGCGCGGATGGTCGCTCGAAGACTATAAGCGTGCCAATCAAGCTCTGCGGGCGATCCCCATCCTGCGTCCGACAATCATGGCCCCAGAGGTCATACGCATCATCCTGTCTGGTGAACCGATCGAGCGGGCCGTCCGTGCAGCCGTAAATGCCGAACAGCCCGTCGACGAACTGAGCTCTCCGCTGCATCTCAAGACCATTCAGTCGCTGGCAAAGGGCTATCGCCTGACCGTGGTGAGCCCCCCGGCGACGATCTCCAA
>JAYDZG010258448.1:0-15525 GCA_034509265.1 Microcambeva bendego
TATATAAATGTGTGTGTGTGTGTGTGTGTGTGTGTGTGTGTATAAAATGGTAGAAGCTGTGAGATTACTAGTCTTTTTTTCCTTTCTTGCAGTGAGTTGGCAGCGCTACGAATACAGATGGCGGCTCCAAGTTAGACATGTAATTAAATCACCAACCAAAATCTGGACAAGATAATCTTTTAGTTTGCCTTTGGGTGTCAGTCAGATTATCAGGAAATTTTAATCTGAGTGCTGTGAGCTTAGCCAGAAAAGTCTCTAAACACATCCAGCTGTAGACAAACGAGTTGTCAAGACTATTTGTTCTACAGTTTTAATGATTATATAATAGAGCTGTCACCTGATTAAAAATGGTTAAACAATTATTCACGATTAAAGGACCAATCCAATCGAGATTATTCACACTATGTTAAAATTCACTAGAGAAAATGTGAAGCTATGCACATTTTTATTGCAAAAAAGGGTTTACTGATGAACAATCTAATAAAATTATGATACAAGTATTACAAATAAAGGATCTTTAGAAACCCAGTCAATTTCTATACATAGTTGTTAACAGTTACTAATCATACAGATTTTTTTTGCTCTTTTTTGCTCTTTTATAGATCACATGGATCTATTATAATAGATCTGTTATAATAAGACTAACTTTTCGCTCACTGTGCAGTATGAACACAATATTGTTATATGAAATCATTAATTTTTTTATTTTTGAACCACATTATTATGACCACCTCCTACTTTTGACAGCTGCAGCTTGTTGCTCAAGAAGCAAGTCACATTATGTGTGCTGAATTGGTCGTCATGTAAGGTATGGAAGGCACAATGAAACGATTAGAGTATGAATCCATCCTTGCAGGTCACATAAACCCGTACCAAACAATGCGACACATCACTACCCTGGTTCTCTAATTTCCCAGACTGAAAACTAACTGAGCATATGTGGGACCACCTTGATTATCATGTTGGATCCTTCTCATCGCACCCTCAACAGCTGTGGGATGCACTTCAGTTAGCATGGCTCCAAATACCGGCGACACCCTACCAGGACCTGCGCACTTACTACCAGAGGTAAGTACATGTTCTTCATTACTGCACTCAAGTAGTTTTTAGGTATGTGTACTTTACTTGAGAATTTCTGTCACTTCATACTTTTTACTCTTACTCACTACAGTTCAAAAGTAAAATCTGTACTTTTTACAGATTTCTCTAGCACATGAGCGAGTGCCAACTGAATCACTTTCCCAAATGGATATGAAGGTCGGATGAGCAGCAGGTTTTTATAATATAAACACTGTAATTATGCATTTCAAATGGTCAATTCCAGTTGTATTGAAGCGGCCAAATGTAATTTAAGAAAAGATCTAGATGTTGACAAAATTTAATTTAAATAACTTTTGTACTTGGAGTACATTTACGGTGATGTACTTTTATACTTCTACTAGAGTAAAAAACTATGCATACTTTAACTTTTACTTGAAAGATTACTAATACTTTTACTCAAGTACAGACCTTGTGTAGTTCCGCTATCCCTCTTACCTGCTTACTACACTTACAGGTTACTGTGGATATTAGCAAGTGGTCAGGCTCATGTGACTCAGTGTACACAGGCACAGTATAATAAAGTTTGATCTTTTTTGAGCATCTTGCTCAAAGCACAACAGAACACAGACTTCTAGTTGGTAAGCCACAGAACTACGCACTAGTCTAACACTTTTTTCTAGTGACTTACCTGCACTCTACCCACTTGCGGAAAATATCTGCCTCCATGATCTCGGTCTGTTTGGGTGAAAAACGAAACTCTGATACCAACAATGGAGTGTGTTCAAGTGGGTCGCAGTCTCCCAACTCACCTGAAAACACACACACACACATTGCCAAGACCGTTACAAATAACAAGTTAAGTGCTTGTCAGTGAAAGGCACATACAAAATATGAACAATAGTATGTGGGCACACTGTCTATTTGCAGACTTTGGCTGTTTCAGTTACATTCACAAAAGTATACAGTGTACAGAGCAGGTAACTGATTTTAAATACATCACTCCAAAGTGATTCAATTCAAGTAACAATTTAATTTCTGTTCTATAACAATTACAAAGCAATAACAAATAGCTCAACAACAAATGGGTAGATCATACAAGAACTGTACCAATGTAGAAGCAAATAGCACAAAAATCTGACCTTGCTTTTACTACCCCTGACAGCAATGTCAGCACAATGCCAGTCTCCTCATCCAGTTAAGAAATCTAGTGTGATGTAATCACATGGTGCACCCATGTATATGAACACAATGACTCAGATCCATGTGGTTCAAGAAATCTACTGGAATTCCTGACCAGAACAGTTAAGCCTGTTACAACACCCATATTCAAAACCAAACAGGAGTTAGTTTGCTTGTTTGATTTATAATGCTATAAAAGTGGCTGTGGTGATTATCATGGCTGAATAATTGGTTACATTACTTAAAATAATTGAAGTGGAGTCAGACGTTTCTTTATGGGAATTAAAGCAGGCAAGCAGGTTGTTGTTTGACTGTAAGTGTTCAGTTCAGTTTATTTTCTTTAACCCCTTATCTTAATTAGGGTCGAGGAGGGGTGCTGGAGCCTATCCTAGCTCTTCAACGAGCGCAAAGCACATGGTAACACCCTGAATGGGGTGCCAGTCCATTGCAGGAATGTACGTGTGTGAAGTTTAATTCATTTTCAACTCTTACATGGTTACCGACTCAACAGTTACTAGTGTTACTAGTAAAATAGGAAACTCTTTTCTGCAAAGCAGGATTGAAATAAAGCTTTATATCAGTTTGGAACTCAATAGCGATCCTTAATTTGCTTCAGCTGTAATGTCTTATATAAACACAGAGGAGATGTGTGTTCAAGGTGAAAAATTATAAACTGTCACAAAAGTGGACATGAGATCATTCTATTGCACCAAAAGAAAACTGAGTATAAGTAGACAGTGTCCATAACTTTTCAAGGTCTTAAAAATTTAAAGTATTTTCCTGGAGTTCCAAAATTATGCCTGGCTGTGGAAGGAAGCTCATTTCATTCAGAGGCCATAGCAATTAAAACTTCTACAAGGACAATGAATAAAATCATTGCAAAAGAGTGATCTCAGGGTGATCTCATAAAGGATTATTCATTGAAATGCAAAGTATTTTGAGTAGGAATGTTATGGAACTGAGCACTGGTGAAAGCTGGACTTCCCAGCAGTGGGACTTTTCCGGATCCAACGGCAACATACATGTCAATCAAAGCTTGTTAAGAAATTATTCAGGGACAATCCCAGGGTGGCATTCTCAGTCTCCAGCTTTAAAATCACATGGGTGCTATTTAAGGAAATCAGCAGCAGTAGCAGCACAAAAGCAATCAAACCTTTATGAAGCTTTGCATGATAACAATGGATAAAGGTTCCACAAGAGAGGCATCAGAAGCTTATTAGAACTTACCGAGAGTACTTATTAAAGGTTATCAAGGTAAAACATTGTTGCACCAAATACTAAAGAGTAATATTGAAATAAAAAAGCATTTATGTATAAATATCTATTTGTTCTCTTTACTGAGGCTTGTTGCTGTTAGATTTTCAGTGAACTGCATACACATACCACTCAGGGGGGCTGAATATCTCCAACTGTAATTATAGCACAGCAAGAGTATATAGTTTACATTTCACTTATGTTCAACTCTTTGTCTCAGTAAAACAATCATGAAGGGTAGACATGCTTAATTATAGCATCATGTACTGTGAACATGTGGATGACTAGGCAGAAGCTGATGATTATTTAAAGTTATTTGTGTTCCTAGTTTAGAATGTGAAATATAATCTCAAATGGTTTTAACAGTCTGGTGTCCACTTACTATTGGTCATGCAGTGTAAAACCCATATGCACACCCAAACAAACAAGAACTCACTCTGTAAGCAATAAGCCCCGAGATCCACAGCCACATCATAGGGACACTTTAACCTGCTCAGGGAAAAGAAAAGGCTTACTGGTGCATTAAAATACAACATTAACACAAGAGAAAATGCACAACATCTGACAACACAAAACTCATCCCACAACACAGTTCAATGAAACAATAACATATTTTTGTTTCCAATATTTACAAAAAAATATGAAAAAAATAAAAATAAAAACAGGTATGTCAGTAAATCAGTTTGGGTGATTAATGTGAGAAGAATGTTTGTATTAATGAATAAAACAGATATTATAGCAGGTGTGTGATACAATTTATGATACGAATTTTCCCGTTTATTTAAATAAAATAAAATTGAAGATGAATATTCAAATATAAAATTCTCTCTTTAAAAAATAAAATAGAATACCATATTCATGTTTATCTTTTATTTGTCTTAAATAATGAAATAAGTTTCTTGTGGTGCATTGTTACATTCCTATATTTTATACTTTGTTTACACTATTTTGAGTAATTTTTAAAATTCCTGTTTGAGAACTTTTATCGGTTGTTTATTTGTTTACTGGGATTTTAACGTCATGTTTTACACCTTGGTTACATTCATGACAGGAAACAGTTATTAAACATTACAAGTTTCTTCAGCACACAAGTTATATGGAACAATTTTGTATCTTCAATTCACCTCACCTGCATGTTTTGGGACTGTGGGAAGAAATTGGAGCACCTGGAGAAACCCACATGGACATGGGAGAACATCCAAAACTTCATATAGAAAGGACAGGTTCCCAAACTGGGAATCGAATTTAGGACCTTCTTGCTGTGAGCTGTCATAACCGCTTAGCCACCGTGCCGCCCTAATTGGATTTTTTAAATTTATTATATTACTGAACACAAAAGGGTCATATCACCTAATTACAAAACCAATTTTGAGAGATATCATAAAATCAAGGTCTATTTCACTAGGTAACCAATTGTTAAATCTGGGTTTGACCACAAAGATATAATTTGGCACATTTAATGGTGGGTAGAGGCCGGGAGGGATAAGTGCATGGTTATTTTAGCTAGGCCTGATTCACAACAGTGTGGCTTATCTGACAATGGAAACCAAAGGCTATTTAGCATCTATGTTTTTAGCATTGGTTTGTGTAATTAGCTAAAACATTAATTCTTTCACCATTTATATTTTTAAAATTAGTAAAACCTACAGATTCCGTGGTGCAGTGTTAAAACACTCTTGCAAGCCAAAGCATAAAACTCTAAGTTTGAATCACATCTCTGCTACTGGTCAGTTGGGTGGCTATATAAACAATGATTGCTTCTGCTGGTATTCCTTGAAACCGCTGTTATTATGACCTCTGTTGGCTAATAGTTGGAGTCTGCACATAAACTCTCCATGTGAAATACATATCTCCATATGAGGTGATAGAAAGTGCTTGTTTACTGCACATGGGCCAGAGGGTGAAGAGAAAGCAACCAAATCAGGAAGAAAAAAAATGTTCCAATAATTTGGGAACCTGAACCTTGGCAACCAAAAGTCACATTGTGTCATGTTTTGTTTTTTTTTAATGAATTTTTAAGCTACTCCTAGAGTCTAGTCTGTTTTTGTGTGTATAAGAAAAACACTGAAGAGAAAGAACAGAATCGTGAACCTCCTGTGTGGAACTGTGTCACTGGTCTTAAATTAGAAGCCAGTGCTGGTTCTCATGAGTTTCTTTTATTATAAGAGCGGAGCAGCTCCCCACTGAGTAGACCCATATTAGACACTACAACAGAGAAACTGGACTCAAGCTTGACCTTGAGTGCATGTTTGTGTTTCACATATAAATAGTTCATTTTTAGTTGTGTAAAAAGAGAAAAGAGGTTGAAAACAAAGGCTCTGGTCCAGTTACATTTTCATCTAGATGTGAGAGGTCTGTATTTTTTTTTTATCATAGGCACACTTCAACTATGAGAAACAAAATGAGGAAAAAAATCCAAGAAATCAAATTGTTGTGAATTATGGTGGAAATTAAGTATTTAGTAAATAACAAAAGTTCAACTCAATACTTTGTAACATAACCTTTGTTGGCAATGACAGAGGTCAAACGTCTTAACTGGGTTTGCATACACTGTAGATGCTATTTTGGCCCATTTCTCCATGCAGATCTCATCTAGATCAGTGATGTTTTGGGGCTGTCGCTGGGCAACACAGACTTTCAACTCCCAATCAATGGCTTACTAAATACTTTTTTGCCCCATTGTACATTTTCAGCATTTAGCAGACTCCTTTATGCAAAGCGGGCCCAAAAGCAGCATCCTAGCAGTAGTGAGGTTTGAACCGACGACTTTCAGATTACTGGTCGGATTACTAGTCCTGTACCCAACCCCCTAGGCTACAACTGGCCCATTAACAGGCATTTAGTTGTGGCTGCTAATATTTAAGACTTGACATTTTTGGGCCACTTGACATTTTTGGGCCACTTGACATTTTTGGGCCACTTGACATTTTTGGGCCACAGCAACAAACACAGTTTGAGTTTAATGATTAATTTGCTTTAAATTAACTCAATTTGTTCCAACAAACATGTATTTGTTTTTTTTTTTTCATATGAACTGTTGATGATGAACATACTGCCTAAAATGCTGAATCTGAATCCAATAATGATTAAAAGAAAAAAGAAAACAAAGGGAAAGAGACATAGATTGAAAAGTACAAACAAAGTGCCACAAGCAATTTAGTAACATTAAGCTTGTGTACATGTGTGAAAGTCATTTCTTACTTGCCAGACAGAACATCTTGTCTGAGTTGAAGGAAGAAGAGGTACCTGAGAAGAATACAGAACACAGGTCAGAGTATAAATGCTTCATTACAAAAATCATAATAATACATAAAATAATAGTAATATATGGCAAATGAAATGCATTTTCACATATATAAATATTCATTGTTACTTAAATGTGTTTTTCATACCAATTATATTAATGTAAATATGAATTGTTTTAATTTTGGCTTGTTTTTTTGTCATGGTATTAGTAGAAATTGTGGTTCAAGTTTAGTACGTTCAGTGAGTATGAGTTTATAAGGACCAGTGAGTTATATTCCACGAGAGACTTGCTCAAAGGCCCAACAGAGGCTGCTTGACAGAGCCGAGATTTGAGCCCACAAACTTCCAGATGGCACAGTCTTTCTGTGCAGAGTTTGCGTTCTCCCTGTGTCTGCCTGGGTTTACTCCAGGTGCTCTAGTTCCCTCCCACTGTCCAAAGATATGCAAGTGAGGTGAATTGGAGATCCTAAATTGCCCCTGACCTAAATTGTTCATTAAATGTAAGATTGTTTCTGTCATGAGTGTAACCAAAGTGTAAAACATACTACTTATGTGCAGGTGTACAGAATAAGGATAAGGATTTAATTGAAAAATGCTCCTTTCATCTACAGAGATCTATCCAGACTTCGTAACTTGACTTGGTAATGCATCAACACCAATATATCGGTGAGTTAATGGAAAAATACCCAATTATTCTGCTAATATGAATTACTTTGTAATTATAAATTGCCCAAATTATTATATAAGGGAGAGTAGAATTTAATAAAAATGAATCACTGCCAGGTTGTCACTTAATCCTCATTTGCTTGACTGTAATCTGTAAGTCACTATGGATAACAGCAGCTGCCAAATACCAAAAAAATGTAAATGTTATGTAGGTTCTTATCCCTGTAACTATGACATGACATGGTGTTCAGGTCTTTGGTGATTGGTCCTTCTCTAAGATGGCTCCCAGACACTCTTCTCATACATGCCCAACAGGATAAAATCTCCACATCTAAATTGAGATTCATTGTGCAAGATTCATCAACTCACAAGTTTATATCAAACACAGTCATGGGTAATTTAGTGTCTCCGATTCACCTGGCTCCACGTATTTGGACTCATGTCTTTGCATGTGTTTTTCCTCAACAAGTCTGCCCTTGACTTGCTCAACAGGGGTTTTTGGTCTGTTGAATTCTGCAGCTGCTTCGAGACAATGTTCAAGTGCAGTACAAATAAAATTGACATCAATCAACATGCAAAATAACTCCAACATGTGTATGTTCTTCTGGCTAAATATACAACAGTTGCACCATAACATTTAACATTGCTCTGTTGTTTACCTGGTGAACTCTTCATGAAGATTGTTGGGTTCTGATGAGTAGAACTTGACCCTGAAAAATAATCTGTATGGAGGCCCATCTAAACAAGGGGAGAAAAACAGACATGATGAGTCTAGTCTACACAAAGCAGGTTAATTATTGCATGTGCAATATTCCATGAACCTTCATTTACATAGAAACTTATTGAAAGTAATGATTGAAACAGAAAACAAAAGAAAAAGTTGAAAATCCAAGGTCGTACAAAGTTGTCATAGTGACACATCAACTTAGAGAAACTTTTATTATAACTCAAGTGCAGTCGGAGAAATTAATGAATCACTCAAGTGGACCTTGGCTGTGACTGTGTTTCAGTTATCAGAATTAATGTAATTCAGGTTATTATTACACTGTTGCAAAAGTTTGTTCTGCTCATGATGAAATGATGAGATTACACGCTGCAGGCTCTTCATTCAAATGTAAATTAAAGCTTATTTTTTCAAGTACACAACCCCCTCTTAATTTTCTGTTCAATTTAGAGTAGCTAATTTGCTGCTAGGAGGGAGAATAATCCCCTGCCACAAACTCAGATGTAAAGTGCATCCGGAAAGTATTCAGTTTTTGCAAATTTATTAAAAATAAAAAAACTAACAAAAATCATTTGTACATAAGTATTCACAGCGTTTTCACCCACGAACTCGGCCCAGAAGCCTCACCGCAGTTCAATACGCAGTCACCTCACCCTGCAGACACTGCCAATTATGCCAGCTAGATGCCATAATTGCATGACAGCTGTTCCTTTTAGTTAGTATTTGGGAAGGGACTGTGGCTAAGTGGGTAGAACTGTCACCTCACAGCAAGAAGGTCCTGGGTTTAATTCCCAGGTGGAGTGGTCCGGGTCCTATCTGTGAGAAGCTAGTGTGTTCTCCCCGTGTCTGCATGGGTTTACTCCAGGTGCTCCAGTTTCCTCTCACTGTCCAAAAACATGCAAGTGAGGTGAATTGGAGAAACAGAATTGTCTATGAGCGTGTTTGATATAACGTGTGTTCTGTGGAAACTTGTGTAATGTATAACCTGTCATGAATGTAACCAAAGGGTAAACCATGACATAAAAATCCCAATAAAAAATAAACAAACAGTTAGTATTTGGTAGCATTTCATATAATTCACCTAAATGGAATTTATTCTGAAGCATAGTCTTGTCTAGATTTGTCGATTTTTACTCCATGACACCTGAATCCTGACAGAAATGTTATAATTCAGTTAAGTTTGTTGGCCTCCTAGCTCAAACATTTAGGACCTTTAGCATTTTTGCATTTGATAATCTGATATATCTGCTGATGTTTCACTGGGACTGTATTACCTGCATCTTTGCACATTTGCCTGCACAAGTTTTTGCTTTTGCATCTTAATCGGTATATCGCTATAAAAACTCTATGCTGCTAACTGTATACCAGAATATATTCCAAGCTTGTGTACCATGCACTAACCAACACTCATCTCTAGTCTCGTCTCTATTAATTACTTGATTAGATTATAAATGTTTAGACTAGAAATGCCTTTTGTATTTATTGCACTATTGTTATCTGCATTGTGTATTGTATTGTTTTGAACTTTTTGTTCTGTGGAACTGGAGAATTGTTATGTGTCTGCTAAATGCTGAAAATATAAATGCTGCCTCCTCAAACAAAGGATTGTCTTTTTTGCATTCTATCTTATTTTCCATACAAAGTGCTAATCATTATGGCCAAACAGATACCTTTTTGTATTATTTGATAAAGAATACTTATAAAAAAGTATTTTTACTTAATGTTGTTAATGTTGCATTCTGGTAAGGTCTGTTTCCAGTCTTTCCAAATTATTTTGAGATGGCAGAATAAACCTTCCCAGATTGATGAACAGCAACAGTTGCACCTCTGTAATTTCCACTAAAATCTGTTTGTCATGACTACATAATCAATTATTATTTATGTCCACATCATTAAAATGATTAGAATGGATCATTTACAGGCTAAAGTGAACGTAAAAGTTAACTTTTATTCTAATTTGGTACATTTTTGCAAGAGCATGCTAATGTCATGACTGATGGCTGACATGTCTTAACTGTATTTTAAGATTTATTTTAATTACATTTCAGTTCAGTTTAATTATAGAGACACAAACCCTGGCATTGATCGCATATCAAGCCTTTTAGTCAAATTTTGTAATCATGTTTATAAATGGCTCATTGTGCTGCCTGTTAGTGAGATATTAATATAATAATATAATAATAATATTATTATATTATTAGCTCTGTCTACAAAAACTAAACTTACTTATAAATAGCTAAATATAGGATGGGTGACAAATTAAAGGACATTAATATTCTATTCTATTCTATTCTGTTCTATTTTATTTTATTTTATTTTAATTCTTGTTTTAGTTTATGGGAAAAACAACATTGTTCATTTTTGTCAAGCACAGACCAAGAAATTAACTAACATAAACTGATAATTTTGAAGTTGTCTCTCATTTTTTTCCACAACTGCCTTGGCCTACATCAGCAGTTTTCAACCAGGGGCAAAATATTAATGACACTCAATGGCTATAAATACATGAGATACTTTTTGTGAACTCCATTTAATCCATTTTAATGTGCCTTTAGCCTATATTGGACACATATTTGATTTACCCACCATAAAAGTGCACAGGTCAATGACTACAAAAGGTTCTGATTCAGTTGTTGATGCAGATCATGCTAAAGTAGACCAAGGTGAGCAAGCACCCACCACCAGTTCATCAGAAGTAAATCTACTACATCGACAAGTAAAAAAAAAAGAAATACCACGGCGTTTTTCATAATTGAACAATGAAGTTTCCCATGAGCAAGATTTCATCTCACTTGCATGTTTTTGTACTGTGGGAAGAAACCTGAGCACCACGATGAAACCCATGCAAACGTGGGAAGAACATGCAAACGCCACACAGAAAGGACCCAGACTAGCCCACCTGGGGACTGAAAACAGGACCTTCTTGCTGTGAGGCAACAGTGCTACCCATTTAGCCCTTGAGCAAGGCCCTTAACCTGAAACTGCTTAGACAATATACTGTCACAGTACTATAATTCACTTGGAATAAAAGCATCTGCTAAATGCCAAAAAAAACGTTAAAACACCAATTCAACTCCATTGCAAAATAAACATGTATTATAACACAGAGAAAAAGGTAGGCAACATTCACAATTTTAAAAATTATTATTATTAATTTACACACACATAATTCTTAAGCTCATAATTCCACAAGTTCCAATAAATCGAATCCAATATCCCATTTGTGTGACTCACCACAATACGCATGCTTAATTGTTGATGGCACAATTTGGCTAATAAAATAGAATTATTGTATTTATCTTCAATAACTGTTTGAGTGGTTCTACATCTAAAACACTGAACAAACAGCAGGAGAACACCTGTTGTACATCATATCAGTATATGGTCAAAAGTATATTTATATGGAGTCAACCGCTTTGTAGACATAACATCAACTCTTCTGTAAAGGATATAAAAAGATTTTAACCTTTGAATTGTCTGCTTAAGCATTTGGTTGGTCTTACCTGGGTAAAATAAGCTCTATTTAAATAATAGGTGAAACTGGTTTTAGGAAAGCAATCTTTCAAAGTCCACTTGGTTCATAATTTTTTAACATTAGGGTTAAAGGGTTAAAATGTGTCTGGGTGGATGCTAACTGAGTCGAAAGTGCATTTGTAAGGCAAGATTGATGTTAAACGCAGGGCTTGACTCACAAGCTATCAATTTAATATCAATTTAGTTGAGACCAGAGCTCTAAGCAAACTATGTAAGTTCCTCTACATCAGGGGTGTCAAACTCAAAGAGAGAGAGAGCTTAAAGGATGTACGATTGCTGTGATGGTTCGAATACTTATAGAGAAGTACTTTTAACTTAATGGGACTCCTGTGGCTTCAAGTGGCCACCGTTTACATCATAGTCATGGCAACTAACTTTGTTCTTCACTGAGTAGCCATTTAATTGTCAAAAGGATGCTGGGTTAGCTAGCATAAAAACAGCAAGTAGAAGTGAATTCCAATTTAGAAGTGTAGTCTGTATGTCGTAGGCATTTATATTCTTAGTTGTTTTAAATGTTTTAGTTAGTATGTTAAATAGTTTCAGTTACGAACGTACTATAATTCCGTAATTTAATATCCTTGTTACAGTTGTTATAGCAATTAGTATGTTTACACACAAAACAATTACTCGTTAGGGGTGTTTTAAATTTGGTTTATTTCATGTTGTACTAAAAGTAATTCAATTTGATCCCTACATATACAGTGAGGAAGCAAATAAAATCAACCCAACTGCATTTTGGAGGAAGCTGTGTTGACACCAAACACAGAATTTAGCCTCCAAGAAAAACTAATTTTTTTTAAAGTCAGACTGCAACCAATGCAGGATCCGTTACAATCCGCCATTTGATAGCCACCATATTGCTGATGTGGCTCTGCTGTACATCAAACCATGTTATTATGAAACTTATCACTTTGTGCACAGAGCCACAGTAAATCAAAAAAGATGCTTCAAACTGTTGGCACAAAAAAGAAAGCTTATTTTATTTATTTTGCTAGACGTGTTGATAGAGTAGTTGTAGACTAGCCATTATTGTACTGGGCCAGTAAGCCAGTACTGCCAGGTTACCACTTGATGCGCCCTTGAGCAAGGCCCTTAACCCTTAATTTCTTAGACTAAGTCCCTTTGGAAAAAAGCATCTGCTAAATGCCGAAAATGTAAATATGTAGCTGTCACCCCTAAACAATAATGAATAGGGGTGTCAACATACTTTTGGCCATGAAATGTACAGGAATTGATTCACTTCCCCCTGGGCAATGACTAGCCAATGTAACTCCTGCAAGTCTGAAAACACCAGTGTATGGAGAAAATATGACATACTACTGACAGACCAAACAAGGTTTGAACCCTGATCTTAAAGTTTCTGATACTACTGCATCTTGGGAATATACTGCACAGAAACATACCCAGGAAAAATGCCCCAGAGAAATATGGACATCCTTTAAAATGCCTCCTAAGCAATCAATAAAAAGGAAGTACTATAATAAACCAAACACAAACACAATAAAATGCTACAATTATTTTAAAACTAAAGACTAACTAGTCTATAATGAAACTGTATTTATATGCTGTACTAGCACTACTAGCCAATTGTGTTTTACATGTCAGGAGTTATTTTACACCAGCTACTTGGAGAAGGTGTGTCTTTGCAAAGGCTTCTGGGATTGCTCCTGCCTCACCCACTGAACAAACTCTCTCTCTCTATCTCTCTCTCTCTCTCACACACACACACACACACACACACACACACACACAAAACAGCACTGTGACCAGAGATACCTGAAACCCAACCCTTCTACAACCCAACTCCATTATGCCAGTTTAATGAGGGTATATAGACTACTTACAGCTAATCTGCTTCTTTATAGGTTTTACTGCATCCAGCCAATGCTAAAAAAAGAAGAAACGGGAGGAGAAAAAAGATCACTTAGTACAGATCCTGTTGTTTTGATTGATGTAAAGTGTCTTTTAAACTGACATTTCTGAAATCAAGTTCTCTCACACTCACTCACTTTTATATATACTCACCATGACCTGGTCTAGATCCATGAACTGCAGTCCAAAATAATCGGCTTCCACCAGGTCCAAGTGGTACATGATTTGATCAAACAGGTCCTGTCCCTTAGCATTTTTCTGCAACACACAATGAACAACACACGATGCTAAGCACTGGTAACTTCGTAGCATACACCAGCTTTAGCAGACACCTTGCATAAGCATCTAGCATAAACAAATTAATATATAATATTGGTGTCCTCCCATAATATTGAAAAACTTACATATAAAGAACACAAAAAACACATAAAAATAGTTTCTGTATGACAATCGCATTTAAACACATTTATAATAATAAAAGTAAAATTATCCTAAGATAGATTCAAAAGTGTAAGTCACTTAATTTTGGAAAACGGACCACTTTTTCTAAACAATGCTGTAATTAAAAAATTCTTTAATTGAAACTACACAAAAAGCTTAATAAAATATGTATAATTCCAGATCGTACTTAAAACAGGCATTTAACAAATGCTAAAAATGGACTTATAAAGTCAGGACTGCTATTTAATGCTTCTTTAATTTATACTTAATGCGCTGCTAACTAGCATTCTTCATCTCTATGATCTCTTCAACTCACACCTTTAATTTTATACAACTAAGTGGAAATATACCAACTTTGAATCATATTTAAATAGCATTAGAGGAATCTTTCCCAAAAGTTTCCACTCCTTTGTATTATGGCTGGAATAGGTGAGGGCAAGAGAAGTAGTAATTGGTCGTGTCTGATGGAGCTTATAGACCAGATTTATCGCCATCTGATTACACCATTTATTACTCAAAAATATTTTTGTAGATGGTATTAAAATGATATGATGCTGAGAAAAGGAAGGTGACTGTAGACAAGTAATTTCATTTGTAATTAAAATTTGTAAATCAATAGCTTTTAAAAAGTTTTTAAAATAGTTTTTATAAATTCAAAGAGCCCACACAAATTGACCTGTGAACCGACATGTACTTATGTAAAATAAATAACAAACATAATTTATGACACTGACATATATTAACGGCACCCATCCCTAATACTTGTTTGCACAACCATTGGCTGTAATATAGTGGTATGCTTTTTGTAGCCATTTGTGAGTTTGTTGCACCTGTGTAAATAGAACACATAGAGATTTAGTTTAGTTCTGCCGATAGAATATTTCCCTGAAAGACTAACTGTGGGTTTTGGTACAGTTCAGTGCCACAGTAGCATAGCCCACCAAGCCCAGTTTTTTAGTGTGCTACATATCATTACAGGTGGAACCATTACTACAAATGTAATCCTGAGGTTTTTTGATACAGTGGGGCCAAAACATATTTAGTCAACCTCTGATTGTGCAAGTTCTCCTATTTAGAAAGATGAGAGAGCTCTGCAATTTTCATCAGCGATACACTTCAACTATGAGAGACTAAATGAAGAAAAAATCAAATTTCAGTATTTATGAAGAATTTATTTGTAAATTATGGTGGAAAATAAGAATTTGGTCGCCCACAAACAAGATTTCTGGCTCTCACAGACCTGTAACTTCAGGCCTTCACTCGTTACCTGTTTGACCTCATTATCTGTATTAAAGACACCTGTCCACAGCTTTTAACAGTCAGACTCCAAACTCAACCATGGCCAGACCAAAGAGCTGTCGAAGGACACAAGGAAAATTGTAGACCTGCACCAGGCTGAGCAGAGTAAATCTACAATAGGCAAGCACGATGGTGTGAATAAATCAACTGTGGACGCAATTGTAAGAAAATGGAAGACATACAAGACCATTAATAATCTCCCTCGATCTGGGGTCCCACGCAAGATCTCATCCTGTGGGGTCAAAATGATCATGAGAACGGTGAGCAAA
>JAYDZG010262122.1:0-15483 GCA_034509265.1 Microcambeva bendego
CAGTCGGAAGGTGGGCGGCCTGGGGCGCGAAGGTGCGCGCCCGAGGCCGCAGGTACCGCGTCAGTCATCGAACCCGACGGTTAACTCACCGAACACGGGAGGCGTCGGAACCTCCCACGTCCCGCCGCTGGCGAAGTCCACGGCGTCCGCGAGGCTGGGTGTGATCCGCCACAGCACCGAGGTGCCGGGCGCGCCCACCGCCGTTACCGGGTAGTTCGCCGCCGTCCACTTGCCGGCCGCCGCGTCCCATGTGGACAGCGCCGGGCCGTCATAAATGAAGTCGAACACCCCGAACACGTTGACGATGGACACCTTCAGATAGTCCTTCTCGAACGTCGGAGCCGCGACCCCGTGGTCATACCACGGGAACCAGTACACGAACACCGTCGCGGCCGGGGCCGCATTGTTCGGCAGGTTGTGGTTCTCGAACACCGGGTTGCCGTCCGCGTTGTTCCCGGTGTACCACAGCCCCCCGATGCACCCGTTGTAGTTGTCACAGGCCGCCCAATAGGGCGGGGTGGGCACGGGCATCGCCGCCCCCGGATACCCCTGGGTGTACACGCTGGACGGCGCGAACGACGCCACCGCGACACCCGCCACGCACACAGCCGCCACCGCCGCCAATCGACTGAGCCGAATCATCAAGACACCTCGGAAGGATCGGACACCACACCGGGGGGCGGAACGCCCGCCCCGTGCCGGTGAAGGGTGCGCGGGGACTCGAACCCCGGCCTGTGCGTGTCAACGGGCCGCAACCCGTTCAGGCGCTCCACTGCTCGCACCCGCGACTACTGTGTCGGGCATCCGGGGAACCGCACCCCGGTCAGCCGCATGTACTTCTCGTTCGGCCGGAACTCCGCGCCCTCACACACCCACACCCCGCCGCACACCTCCGGTTCGCGCACCGGCATCGCCCGGCACTTGGCCACCCACCGCCGGAACGCGGCCGGGCTGCGGAACTCACGCGGCTCCTCGCACTCGGTATCGAGTCCGAACCGCCGCATCCCGCCCCACTCACACAAGTAGTGCGACCCGTCGGGGGACGCAATCACAATCGCCCCCACGCGCCCGAGCAACGGGCGCAACTCCCGGAACAGCGTCCGCAGTTCCGCGTCCGCAAGGTCCGGGCTGAATTGGCCGAGCAGCGGCATGTTCACTCCTCCGTGAAGTTGGACAGGACGACCTTGACGCACTCACCCACCACCGCCACCACGTCGCCCAGGCAGCAGTGGCACCACACCAAAGACACCACGCACCCGCGAGCCGCGTCCGACACCAAGCACGCGGCCCCGAGCACCACCACCAAGAGCACCACGATTGCGAAGAAGGTGAGCATGTTCGTTCCGTCCGTTGGGTGTGCCGGGGAACTTGCTCCCCGCTGGAAGTAATATACCACGGATACGGAAAGAGTCAACACGGATTTCCGGATTCTGTCCGCCGGCCGGGAGCAGACTACTCGCCGGCCACGGCTTCCATTTCCGTGTCGTCGCCCTCGGTTGGGTGCACGCCATCGGGTGCCAGCAGCATTTTCCGCATGAGGTAAATGTGATGACTCTCCGCCGCCTTCATGGCGGCGCTTCGACTCGTGAACCCCTTCACCGTCCGCAAAACCAACTCGCTCGCCGGGGCGGTCTGGTGGTATTTCCAATCCCCGGCCCGCATCTCTTTCACGACGTACCGCCACCCCTCCGTTTTGGCCTCGATGACGCCACCGACTCCATACGGCTTCCATCGCCATTGCAGCGGCGCAATCAGCGTGCCGCTCCGGGACGGCCTCGGCGGTGGTGGGGCCGCCGCCGGACCCGTACCGGACACCGTGACTTCGACGGCGGGCGGAGGTCCGGCGGCACACTCGCCGGGCACCTCGGCCGTGGCGGCGGACCCGCTCCCGGAGCCGGAAGAGGTGGGCGGGAAAAGTTCGTGGTAGCTGTACGGCATCGTGAACGGCTTCACGTCGGGACGCCACTTGCCCGGCACCACGCCGAACAACTCCCACCGCGCCGCGCAACCGTTTGTGCTCCGGACCATCACCCCGAGGTCCAGACCAAGTTTCTTGGTGATCGCCATGAGACGCCACACGTCGAGCACGTTGTAGGCCGCGAGCGACACCACGTCTTCCGGGAACGGCTCCGCGACTCCGGACACCCGGAACGACACCGAGGAACCGAACGCCAGCACCACCTCCGACGCCGTGCCCGTCCCCACCTCCCCGCGCAGCAGCAGCCCGTCACTCAGCATCGTTAGCTGGACGGGGCCGACGAACACCACCCGCGCCACACTCTCCCCTTCCGCGCGACCAACTTCGTTCTTGCTCATGCCAGACCCTCATCGGTTAAGGAACATATCCGATATGCTACGGATACGGATATTATCAGCCCACTTGCCGCCCGGTCATATCTCCCCCGTGTCGAGGAAGGTGTGCCGGGTGGCCAACTCCGCCCGCTCCGCCGCGAGCACTTGCGTCAGCCCGTTCGGTTTGCCGGGCACGGGGCCGAGTCCGGCCCGGTGCCGCTTGTCCGCCTCGGACTTGACGCGATGACACCACACGCACAGGGTTTGCAAGTTGTTCAGCCCGCACGTCCCGCCCCCCTCCCGAACCGGGACGCGGTGGTCCGCCTGCCAGTAGGACTTCGACCGCGCGGCGATCCGCAACCGGCGGGACAAGCTCGCACGCCCCGCCGGGGTCATCTTCGCCAGCCGCCGCGTGAGCGCGGTGCAGTCCAGGCCGCACACCGCACACACCCCCTTGTCGCGGTCGAACACCGCTTCCCGGAGGCCGGAGCCGGTGCAGTACATGCGGAACAGCTTGAGGCAATCGTCGCCACAGAAGTTCCGGTACGCCGAGGATGAGAAGCAGCCGCGACAGAAACGGCAGGTGCCCGGCGCGCCGATGGGGAACTGGAACCGATCCGCGTACCGCTGGTGACTGGGGGCGGGAAGCATCTGAACACGGCCTCGGGGGCGGGGGTGGTTCGGTCGGTCATCCGGCGGCGGTGGGTTGTCACTCATCCCCGTCCGCGTACTCCGGGCACGGGCGGCACCCGAACACGGCGTCAGCACCCTTGCCGTACTTATTTCCCTGACTGCCGCGCCGCCACCGGGAGCACAACGCGCACCGGAACAGGTCCGCGTCCCGTTCCAGCCGCTCGAACACCCCGTCACCCGCAAGCGGCACCCCGAGCACCTCGGCCGCCACGCGGAACACGTTGCTCACCGTGCCCACCGGGAGCGCGGCGGCCAACCGCCGCACCTGCTCCGGCGTCATGTTCGGACCCGTCACGCCGTCGATCCGCACCGGCTCCACGACCTTTTTCCGGCCCTTGAGTTTCGACACGCGACCTTTGTTCGGCGAGTACCCGTGCCCCATGTCCGGCACCACCGGCCGGAGGCACTTCAACTCCTTGAACCTGACCTGCCGACTGGGCTTCCGTGGCTTCGACATGCGGCACCTGTTGGGGTGAAGAGGGTGAGGACACACGCCGGGCACTCACGGCCGAACCGCCCACCGCTCGACCGTCACCAAGTCCTCGGGGTGCTCCGCCCGCTTCACCGCCGCCTCGGCCTCGGCCCCCGCTTCCGTCGCGTGCACCGAGGACACCCATTCGAGCCACTGCGCCCCGTCATGCCGCCGCACCATGAGCAGGAATGTATAGCCGGAGTTTGTATTTTTCCCTTCCCCTCGGCTCGAATCGGACGGTTTCGCGGCGGTGGCGGGTTGCGGGGGTGTTTTTGGGTGGCGTTTCTGCTCTTGTTCGGGGGAGGGGCAGTCGCCGGGTAGTGGCGGGGAGTGGTGTGCGACCTTGATGGCGAGAGCGTAGGCGGTGGCGAGGATGGCCTCGGCGTTAATGTGGTGATCGGCGTTACCGGGCACGGGTGCTTTTGTTTTGAACCCGAGGCGGCGGGCAACGGTGGCGTCGTACAGGGCGGCGACGGCCATTGCCCAGAATGAGGCGTGTGTGGGGCACGGTGGCGGGACGGGTGCGGCCGGATCGTGTGGCAGTCCTCCCTTGCCGAGTTTGGCACGGGCGGCGGCGGTGACGGCTCCGGCGTCCAGTCCGGGAGCGGCGGCCCGCACGTTCCAGCCGAATACGCCCCACTCGGGCACGTCTTTCGGCACTTCCCCCACCCGTTGCAGTTCATCCGGGATGGGCACGTCGCCGCTGTGCGGGACGGATTCCGGCGTGTTGGTGGCACTCATTCGCGTGGCCCTCGGTCGGTTGTTTGTTCACTCGGTTGGTAACGATTGTCGGTATTCATGCGGTGCGGGTCAGGCCGGCACCGGCTCCCCGCCCGCGTCCCCGGCCTTGTCTTCTCCGGCTTTGTCTTCCCCGCGCGTCATGTCCGTCACGATTGCGTCAATCACGTCGAACAGCATGAGCGGAACGTCGAACTCATCCGCACACGCCACGCACAACGACGCCCGGAGTTTTGTCAACCCGGCCCCCGGCCGCCCGCACCGCAAGCACGGCGGCCGGACACACACGCCGGCCCGGAACTCCACTCCGTTTGAACTGAAATTGTCCACGTCGCACACCTCCGTAACTGGTGGACCCGCAACGAGTTGTGAATAGTGCCACTCGTCGTAATCGTGGACGCGGCGGCACAACCGGAACACGGCCGCACACAGCCCCACGAGCACCGCCACGCCGACCCACGCGGTACACACGGCCTCACACATACCCGCCCTCCCGCAAGTGGTCCGCCTCGGTGCCGGTGCGACCCGCCGACCGGCACCGCCAGAGGAACTCCGCCCGGCTCAGTGCCCTCGGATCGGTCGGCACGCGGCCGAGGTACTCCGCCCCCGGCGAACACCCGCGCCACACCGCCGCGCCCAGACACCGATCCGCGTCCCCCTTCCTGAGACACGCCACGGCCTCGCAGTGCCGCGAACGCATCGCATGAATGTCTTTGTACCTTTCCGCCCCCTCGACGCAGAGAAGGGCCATTCTGTGCGACACACGGCCCGGCCCGTCCGCGCCGCCCGGCTCGTCCGGGAACCCGTTCGGCCCGCACAACGTCCACGCCGGCCGCTCCAGCCGCCACGGGGTGTACCCCTTCCGGTTCGGCGGGGCCGAGTCCTCCCACTCGTCCCGAATCTCCTCCGGGTACACGAACAGCGGACGCCACCGGGTGATAATCCGCCACAAGCGGCCCGCCCACTCCCGGCTCAGCGGCCGGTCCACCCCGTGCGCGAACGCCATCGCCGCCACCGCACACCACCCGAACGGACGCGCCAACAGGTGCCCCCGCTCCCACACCGTCCCCACCCCGTGCCGCACCCGGAACACCAGCCCGAACCCCCGCAGCAGTCCCGCCATCGCCACCCGGTCCCAGCACACCAGACGGCCCGCGTACCCCGCCCACCGGCCCGGAGCCACGAACGGCCCCGCCGGGGCCGGCCCCGAGGCCGGCGACTCGTCCGCCGCCCGCGCCGTAAGCACCGGGTCCGCCAAGAGCGCGGCCCCGCCCGCCGCCGCCCACCGCACGGCCAGACACCGCTCCCGCACACCGAACGCCCGCAGGTTCATGCCGGCACCTTCGCGCCGAGCGGCCCCACGCCCGCCACGCGGAACGGGTCCAGGCCGTTCTCCTTCCCCGCGTCCACCATGCGCGGATTGCGTTCGAGCATCCGCCGCGCCGTCTCTAGCGTCACCGCCGGTTTCTCCCCGAAGTACGCCCCCACGTCCCGCTGGCAGTCGTCCGGGTGCGGCACGAACGGCCCGCCCGCCGCGTCCAAAATGGCCCGGCACATCCGCCGCCCGTCCTCGGTGAGCGCCTCCGCCATCATTTCCCACGCCAGCATCCGCACCCGCAGCGCCACGAACACACTCGCCCACGGCGTCGGCTCGTACCACACGTCCGCCGTCATCGACTCCGCCGCCGGGAGCGCCACCGCCGCCGGCGGCACCGCCACCCGCCACGGCTTGCCCCCGTTCTCCGACTCCTCGGGGAAGTGCCGCACCGACAGGTCCAGCACCAGCCCCGAGGCCGGGAACGAAGTGATGCGCGGCGGCGCGGACACCACACCGACCCAGCAGTGATACTCCGGCATCCCGGACGCCAGCGCGAACACCGACGCCGGCCCCTCCGGCTCCCACGCATACCCGAACATCTCTTCCGGGTCATCCGCCTCGACCGGCACCCGACGGGTGAAGCACGCCCCGGCCTGAATCACCGCCCGCCCCCCGCACATGTTCACCGCCGCCGCCGTGAACGCGGCATACGGCAGACAGTGCCCCGGACGGTCGAACCCCTTTCCCGCCGCCACCCGCATCACCGCCGCCGTCACCGCGTTCACCCACGCAACGCACTCGCGGGGCACCCCGCCCGGCCGCGCGTTCACCTCGGCCGCCCCGTCCGCCCGCTTTTGAACCATGCCCATCGGCCCGCCCTCCCGCCGGCACGCGGCCGGCACGCCTCGGAACCCGACACACCGCGCCGGGCAACAGTTGCCCGTCACTCGGTGCCGCCCACCTCTTCCGCCGGGAATAAATCCACCGGCAGCCCCGTGGTGCCCGTGGTGTTCAACGCCACCCACTGAAACGCCGGTTCGGCCGATGGGGCCGTCGGCCCCGTCTTGGTGGCAATTTCCGGCACGAACGGCGGGGCGAACGGCAGCATCGAAAGCGGCCTGAACGGTACCGGGCCGGTGGCGGGTGCCGGCACGGGTTGCGCCGAGGTCCGCCCCGACGCCCCAGAACCTATCCCCGCCATCGAACGCTTCAACGCCGTCAGCCTGTCCGCCCGCACTTGGGCCATCCGCTCCTTCGCCCGCCGCACCGCGACCGTACCCGCCCACGCCGCACTCTGCGGCTGTAGAAACTGCTCCTGCCACATCTCGCACCCGAACGGCAGTTCCCACGCCCCGGCCACGAGCAGCTTGCGGCGGAGGGCCTCCGTCACCAACAGGCACGGCGCGAACCCGAGCGAGTCATACGTCCGGACCAACACCTGATGCCGGTTCCGCACCCGCCGCCGCCGCAACACCTCACCCACGAACACCTCGGCCTCGCCCGGCTGCTGCCCGACCACCCGCGACCAGTGCCCCCGCACCTGCCGATTGCAGTCCGGGTGCCGGTGCCACGCGAACACCCGCGAGTCGTCCACGAACACCATCGCACGGCCTCCCTGTGACAGCAACGGGTTGCACCGCCGCCGCCGGTTCAACGCACGGTGAGCGAGTCGAACGCCCATCTCGGCCTTAGTTGGCCGCGTGTTCTTTCGTGCCGGGCCGCGCCGTGCTCACGCAGGGGACACGGGCGGGCACAATTTCCACAACACTAACCGTGCCGAGTGCCGGCCGAGGGACTCGAACCCCCTCCCGCCACCAGGACGGGACAGCGCCGCACGATTGGGGGGGGTCGGCGTGTCACCAGAGGCCAGCCGCGTCCGAATCGTGCTCGCTATGCCAGCATGTTCACCGCCCGCCGAACACGTTGCCGGGGGTTGGAATCGAACCAACCACCTACGGGGGTGAACCCGTTGCTCTAACGGCGGGGCATCACACCCCGCCGCCACCTACACGGGCCGCCGCGTGCCCGAGGGCAGAGGCGGGCGGGCGGGTGAGGTACCAATGAGCTACCCCGGCTAACGTTTTCCACGGGTGCGGTCAGTTCACCGACGGCTCGCCCGGCATCCGCAGCGGCGGCCGGGAACGCCCCTCATCACCGGCCACCCGGCCGGCCGCGTCCAGCATCGCTTCACGGATCACGTCGAGGGCCGCCACGACGCGCGGGTCCGCCGCGTCCACCCCGGCCGGCAACGTCTCGGCCGAGAGCCGCCAGAAGATGGATTCCGCGAAGTTCTTACCGGCCGCCCGGTCCCGCTCGAACAACTCAACCCACTCTTCCGTTACCTCCCGCTTCACCTCCCGAATCAGGTCCACCGAGGACGCATCCGCACGCGGATCACCGAGCATCCGCGTCAAGTCCCGCGCCGCCTCCGCCGCGACCATGTGCGGGAGCGGGTCGAAGTCCGGGAACACGAACTTGCAGGCGTCCAACAGCCGCGCCACGAACACCGACGCGGCGTCCGAGGTGACGAGCGCCAGCGACATGCTCTCACCCGGCCCGTTCGCCGGCCCGCCCGTCGGCCCGAGGACAACGTGAACCTGAGTGGTCGCGTCGTCCACCGGGTCCACGGAAACGCACATCACCCGAACCTGCACGCTGCTCAACAGCCCTTCCGCCGTCTGCCGCTCGTCCGCATCCGCATCCGCCGCCGGCCGCCGCCTGTTCTCACCCGGTTGCACCGTTTCCGCCGCCATGTCCGTACCCCGTTGTCGTGTTGTGAAGGAACGGGCGGGAACGTCCCGCCCTCGGGCCGATACTCACACCGGATCGCCGGCGGCCCGCGACAGCGCCTCGGGGTCGAACCCCTCGAACGCCGTGCGGCACGACCGCACCAGCGCGCCGACCACCTTTTCCGCCGCCGCCTTGCTCTTGAGCCGCAGCACCAAGTCACCCCCGCCCACCCGCAGAATCAAGTGCACCTGCTCCGGCTTCCATCCGGGCGCGTCCGCCGGCATGGAACTCCACAGCCCCACGTCCACGCCCCGCACGTCGTGCACCTCACCCGGCAACACGTCACCCACGCCCACCGGAGCCGCGCCCGGAACGGACGTGAACACGCCGTTACCGATGTCCCGCATGTCGTCCGTGTGCTCGACGGCCGGGTCCGGCGGCGGGGCCGCCCGGAGGAACGACCGCAGGGATTTGTTCTTCGACATGAATGCGCCTCGCGTGCGACAAGTGAACCGGGACACTCCCGGCATTGGTGATATGAATATACGCCGTATACGGCAATAAGTCAATAAGAAAAGGCGGGAATCCTCCCGCCTCGGTCGCCCGCCGTCCCGTCCGCCCGCTCGCGTCAGCCCGGCAGCGGCTCCCCCTTGTACCGCCGCACCAGCCCGAAGTTCTCCACACCCGAGGGGATGACCACCCCCGGCCGGAGCCGGAGCAGGTTGGCCTTGAACGGGCCGTAGTCCACCGAGTGCTGCCACCGGCCCCACTTCCGCTTGATCGTGGTTACGTCGGGGTGCTGCTGCTGCAACGACTTGGCCATTTCCAGCCGCCCGTCGAAGGTGCCGTCTTGCCGGTACAGTTCGTCCGTGTTCCCGCCCTTGAGTTTCATCGTCCCCAACTTGTCGCACAGGAACACGCGGAAAAGCACCGTGCACAAACCGGCCTTGAGCACCCGCAAGGATAAATCCGTGTCCTCGTTGTACCGCCCACGCCACCGGAACGGCAGCGAGTTGTCGATGAGGATGCACGAGTAAATGCGGGTGTTGATGATGAGCGGCGCGATTACCGATTTTCTCGGCGTGAACATCTCGTACTGCATCCCGGTCAGCGCGAGGTTCTCGTACCGATCCGCGAACTTTTCGATGATGGCGAACGAGGAGCCGTCGGTCGTGTAGTGCTTCACGTTCCGGTTGATGTAATAAAAGCTCAGCAAGTTGTCGTCGAGAATCCAGTGCCGGCGGTGCCCCTCGGCCAGCGCGTGCTCCCAGACCCAGTTGCGGGCCGGAATGCTCCCTTGCCCGAGGTTCGAGAAGGGGAGGGTGAGCACCTTTTTCGGGTCGATCACCGCCGCGTAGTGGTGGTACTCTTGAGGCTCCACGACGATCCGGTACGGCACGTTCCGCTGTTCCAACGCGCGGGACGTGTGGCGGAGTTCCCACCGCCCCTTCGAGATCACATACACCGGGTATTCAGGATTCATCGGGCACCCCCCTCGGGCCGCCGAGCGGCTCCCCTTTGTACCGCCGCACCATGCCGAAATTGTTCGGCCCCTCGGGGATGACCACCCCCGGCTTGAGCCGCAGCGCGTTCCCCTTGAACGGCCGATAATCGACGTGGTGCTGCCACCGGCCCCACTTGCGTTTGATGGTCGTTACGTCGGGGTGCTGCTGTTGGAGTGACTTCGCCATCTCCAACCGCCCGTCGAACCCGTCCCCGCTCTTGTACAGTTCGTCCGTGTTCCCGCCCTTCATTTTCATCGTCACCGTCTTGTCGCACAGGAACACGTTGAACAGCGCCGTGCACCACCCGGCCTTGAGCACCCGCAGGCTCAGGTCGGTGTCCTCGTTGTACCGGCCCCGCCACCGGAACGGGAGGTCGTTCCGGATGAGGATGCAGGAGTAAATCCGGGTGTTGAACGCCACCGGCGGTATGACCGCCTTCCGAGGCGCGAACATCTCGTACTGCATCCCGCACAGCGCGAGGTTCTCATACCTCGCGGCGAAGTCTTCAATCGCCCGGAACCCGCTGCCGCACTCGGTGTAGTGCCGCACGTTGTTCGTCAGATAGAAGAAATCGCTGATGTTGTCGTCGAGAATCCAGTGGCTCGCGTGCCCCTCGGCGAGTGCGTGCTCCCAGACCCAGTTCCGGGCCGGGATGCTGCCCTGTCCGAGGTTCGAGAAGGGGAGGGTGAGCAACCTGTCGGGCCGCACCACCGAGGCGTATTCCGCCGCCTCTTGCGGTTCCACCACGAGGCGGAACGGGACACCCCGCTTGCTCAGTTCGCGCACCGTCAGCGGTCGGTTCGCCCGCCCTTTCGAGATCACATACACGGGGTGGGCGGGGTTCATTGCGCGGCCCCACCGGCCGCCGCCTCGGCCCCCGACTCCTCACTGCCGGCGGTGTACGAGCGGCCGTCGATTTGTTCCTTGTGCGGGAACCACGCGCTCCGTGTCTTTTCCGACAGCCGCAGCCCGAGGCGGCGGCCGAACTCGGCCACATCTGCATGCGTGTCGAAGTGCATGGTGATCGTCCGCACGCCCGTCAAGTCGTCTTGGTGGAACTCGGGCATACCCCGATAGTGCTCGGCCACGTTGTTCGCCGGCGGCGGGCCGCCGGCCCCACCGCCGCCGCCGCCGCCTCCGGCCGCCGGAGCCGGAATAAACTTCTCCCCCAGCACCGTGTCCAGCTTGAACTCCGGCCAGCCCATGTCCAACAGGGGCACCTTCATTCCCTTAAGGTCCGTCAGCAGCCCTTTCAGGGTGTCCGGGTCCGCCACGGCCAGCGAGGTGATTTGGTCGTGCGTGGCAAGCACTTCCAGCCCTTCCTCGGGCGACAGGTCGGTGACAAGCGCCGTCACCTCTTGCTCGCCGAGCAAGTCCCGGCGGAGGTGCCCGTCGAGCACCTCCAACTGCGTGTCGTCACCCGGCGGCCCGGCCTCCCGGACCAGCACCGCCCCCACGAACCCGATGCGTTCGAGAACGGCGGTGAGAGCACCCGTCTGGTACTCGGGGTGCGTCCGCCAGTTGCGGGGGTGGACGCGGAGGCTGCTCGCCTTCACCTTGACCACCCGGATAATCCGGTCACGGAATTTGTCGGTTGCGTTCACAGTCACCCCTCCGAGGTGTTCGTACATTATGTCGCCGGCCGCGCGGCCGGCAAGTCACTAAGCCGCCGGCGTGGTCCGCTCGCCCCGCATCTCCGCCACGGTCGCCGGATCGTCCACCCGGTGCCGGCCCCGCGTCGGGTCTCCCGGCCCGTGCTCGGCGCGGTAGGCGTCCCACTCGTCGGCGGTGCGGCGGATGCTCGCCGGCAGGTCCGGATGGCAGTCCGGGTCCGCCGCGATGCTCTCGGCATACGCGCGGAGCGCGACGACCGCGTGCGGGTCGCGTGCACCGAGCACGAACCACGGCCATTCCGGTACCGTTCCGTCCCGTCTCTTCACGAGGTACTTACCCTCCCGCGTCTCCGTCGCGTGCCGGAACAGGCGATCCAGTTTCGGCTTCTCACTCTCGGCATTCATGACGGCCCCCGTGTTGTGGATTCAGTTATTCAGAGGCGAGCCGAGGGCGGCACAGATGAGCCGCAACTGCTCGCGCGAACAGATGTCATCCGGCCACGGCACCGGCCGCGTGCCGAACTCACCGAGGTAGCCGGCGTGCCGCTCCTCGCCCGGCCGCAATACCACGGTGAACGCCGGTATCAGGTCCGGGGTGCACCACACCCACACGGGCGAGGCGAACCCGTCCTGCTCCCACCCGCCGGCACGCAGCCACGCCTCCGACACCGGCGCGACTCCTTCCCCGGTTGCCCGAATGCAGGCGGACGCGGCCAGCAGTTCACGGTGGAACTCACCCCGTGCCGCCTCGAACCCGTCACCGAACCCGATGGAATTACAGTACGCCTCGGCCTTGCGAACGAGGAGTTCGAGCCGTTGGCGGTCAGTCGGTTTCATCTTCCATAACCTTTTGGCACAAGTCGCAGACGAACTTGCCGGTGGCCTTCACCTGAGTCTGCATCGGGTGACGACAGTAACCGCACACGCCGCACCACTGGACCCCAAACCCGTCGAGGTCATGTTGTACCGCGAGGCACCGGGGGCACTCGGCCTCGGGCACCTCGTACCCGTCCTCAACTGGTTGCGCCGTCATGGTCCGCCCTCAGAGTACCGACGGCGGTACGCCGTCGTGGGTCCGCCCGTCCAACTCCCGCCCGGCCTCTTTCCGCCCCACCCGGAATGCCGTCATGGGGAGCGGGAGGCGGCCGGCCCGCGTTTCGGCCCGCACCTCTTCCGTCAGCGGCCGCGACTTGTCCGGGAACGCCCACCCCGTCGGCGATCCGTTCGCGTTCGGCGTGGCGTGCCCGATGTCAAGCCACTCGCCGTGCTGCTTGAAGTGGAACGGGGTGTCGGCCGCTTCCGCTTGGTCGCGGAGGGAGCGGAACCAGTCCGGGTGGTGCACCCGCGCATCGGCCCCGCTCTCCCCGCCGGTGATGACCCAGTGTACCCCTTCAACTTCACCGTCGAACAGAGACGCCCCGGCCGTGAAGTCCCCGGACCACACGGGCGGACGGCTCAGGTAGTTCACACTGAGCGTGTGCCCGGCGCGGCCGGGGTCGGGCACGTCGCCCCGGAGCACCACCGGACCCACCAGCGGCTCACACGACACGAACCGCCGGACGGCCGGAATGTTGCACAGGTACGGCATCCGCCGCAGCGCGTCCGCTTGCGACTCGGCCGTCACCCCCACCCACACGTTCGCCATGAGGCCGGTCGCCGCGTGGAACCCGACGGCCCGCGCGTAGTCCCGGCCCGTGGTCTTGCGGTACCGGCTGACCGGCCGCTCGTCCCCGGCCGCCAGCCGCAGTTGCTCGGCGTACTCGTTCGTGAGTTCACGCCACCACCGGAACAGGTTCTCCGGCCGCTTGGTGAGGAGCAGCCAGTCCAGTGCCGGCGCGGTGTCCGCCATGAGCCGGAACAGCCGCCGCCGCACGTCGTCCATCGTGACCGGCGTGAGCCGCTGCCCGTGCTGGTGCCGCACCAGCGCCGCCCACGTCCCCGGCAACGACCCGGACGTGTCCGTCGGATCGGTGAGGAACTGAACCGGCCGCCACTCCTCGGGGCCGGGCGGCACACCCGGAGCGGGTCCGGCCGCCGGCCGGAACAGTGCCCGGCCGTGCGAGTCGATCATGGGGCCGCTCCATTCCTACCCCACGTCGGCCAGCGAAGCACAGAACACGAGCGGCCGGGTCCGCGCCTCGAACGCCTTTTGCGCCCACCCCCTCGGCCCGCTCCAATAGGTATTCGTCGGCACCACCCGCGTTCCGCCCGTGCCCTCCGGCCCCCACGACACCATATCCCGCCGCACCATGTCCCGCTCGGCGTAACAGTGCCGGCACGCCTCCGACACCTTCGTACACCCGATCCACGAGTTAAACGTGTACCCCGGTACCGTGCTCCCGTCCGCGTTCCGCCGCGCGGTCCACTCGATTTTCGTTTCCGCCATGACGCCTTTCCCCGTTTGTTTGTGTCGTTCGGTCACTCGTTGTGCAGGCCGCGTGCGACCAGTCGCTCTTTCAACCGCTCCGCCTCACCCGCCACCCAGTCCAGCCAGTCCTTGCGGTCCACGATTGGCGACCGTATCAGTTCCGCGAGGAACGCCGCGAACGTGTGGTACCCGGACACGCCGGCCGCCATGAACGCGGCCACCTCGTCCGCGCACTTGCTCCGGAGGCGGGCGAGGCGGACCAACTCCGCCTGCTTCGGTCCCTTCACGTCCGCCTTTCCGCGCCGCAACCGTTTGCGACCGGGTGCGACCTTCTCCTTATTGCCGCCGTATCGGGCCGGCCCCTTCCTTTTCGCCCGCTTCTTTTTCGCGTTGTCCTTCGTGGCGGCCCGCCGCTCCGAACGGGTCGCCGTCTCTTGCTCCCGGTCCTCGCGCTTGCCCATCGTCATCTCCCGCCGGCCGTGTGAAAATGGGGACGCGCGCCGCCAGCTTCGCACGCACCTCCTCCGCCGCCGCCCGGAGGTCGTCCCCGGTGAGCGGCGGGAACTCGGCCGGCCACTCGACCAGCCGCCACCCGTCCTGTGCCCCGAGGCCGCACAGCATCCGGTGGCGGAACGCCGCGTCGAGGTGCTCGGCCACGTCTACCGTACTCCGCAGTTCGATCCGGAGCACGACCCCCTGGTGCCCCACGACCGTCCAGTGCGTGTCGGTGGCACCCATTCGCATCGCCGGCGTCCGCAACAGCGGCCCCACCTCATCCACCCCGAACGGGTCCACGCTGAGGCACTCGGGCCGCCGGAACACGATGTGCGACAGCCTGAACCACGTCATAAAGAACACCGCCCCGAGCGCGGCCACCGTGGCCGGGAACCAGCGGCTCTGGCTGATGAAGTGGCCGCCCATCATGAGCATCGAGCACGCGAGCGACACCTGAACACCGCCGAGTCGTGAGCCTTTCACAGTTACCTCCGTTGGTTATTCCACGTTGTCGAACAGGGTGGGGGCGGACGACCCACGCGACCGGGCGGGGGTGAGGGTCGTCACGGGCACGGGCACCGGGTCCGGCTGGCGGGGCGGTGCCGGGTCCGGGGCCGAGGATGACACCACGGCGAGGCACTCGGCCCGTGTCATCCGCCGGAGTAAACCCACGCCGTCCCAACCGAACCGCCACCCGTTCCACGATTCCAGGGTCAGGCTGTTGCAGTGCACCGAGCACCCCCGCACCCCGGCGAACGCGAGGTTCAGGGCGGTCATGAGGACACACCGCTCGTCAACGTCGAACCCGAAGTACAGGGCCGCCTTGTCCCGCTTCGCCCGCGTCAGGAGTATCCGCCCGGAGCCGCTCGCCGGGTCCGCCACCCGCAGCGGTTCCGTGCGGGCGGCCGGTTCGGCCGGGGCCGCCGGCGGCCCGTCCTCGGTCAGCAGGCTCATGAGTTCGCACACCGCCTCCGGCGTGAAGAACTGGCCGTGCTCGCCGTAGGTGATGCCGCCCTGGAAGATGTCCCCCAGCAGGTCGCCGCCGGGGTGCTCCGCGTACCAGTCGAGCACCTTCCCGGCCGCCCGCGCGATGCGGTCACACGCCCGTTCGCCGCCGGCGTCCCCGGTGTACCGCTTCACCGTGTCCAAGTACGCAGGTTCGTCCCGGCCGCCGGTGAGCGCCGCCGCGAACATCCGCAGAAAGTCATGGAACACGCCCCCACGGCTCCCGCCGTATCGTGCAATGTGATCGAACTCGG